>LPNX010028601.1:384689-445062 GCA_001517045.1 Pseudotsuga menziesii
ACACTATAACATAATTATAAAACACATTAAAATCATAATATATTAATATTAATTAAAACATAACCTAAAAATAATCATTTCTATTGTTTATTATAAATAGAACCATAATCAAAATAAAAAATTAAATGAAAAACTAAATCCATTGAGACCTCTAATGGCCTAAAGTTACATTATATAAATAAACAATACTAAAAAAAATCATTCTATTTCATAATAACCAAGCTATATATCTAAAACAATAAAATACAATATCTGAAGCTTATACCATATAAATGAAAAGAGGTCACATGATCGAATCCCATGGGCATGAGTGCTCAAATGATTTATTTCACACACACATACTTTATGCATGGAGTTCACCCTTATACATTTAAAAATTACCACGTCGAATCGTGTAGGATTCGCTACCATCTTTACAAAACGTAGTAACATTTTAGTTATCAACTACACAAACCACGATAATAAAATCAATTGCCATAAAGAATAAAAAATAGCCTAAAATCATTGCTCTATCAACGTTTCCCAAATTCTCTACCAAATCAATCATACAAGATGTGACACATTATAACTACATATAGCAATAAGAACCCCAAGTCAAAATTACATGCTATATTTATTACATGGCTCACGAGTAGTTATGCAAAATGATAAACCCTATAATAAACCCTTTAAAGCCTCTATCAACTCTAAGAAAATAGCAACAACATTCATTTGTGGGTTAACACCCATAGTCAGAGCCTCTTTTATAAATACACAGGTAAGAATTACAACCCATGACATAATCCATAAATCAACATTTCAATTTATCGCTTACACAATCGCTACTCCAAATGGAGGGAATGACATCTCCATCAATGGCATGGATCCAAAGGCTAAAATAATGCTATTAAACAATCTATATAAATAAATTAAACATGAATTAGAAATCTACATAGATTCAAACTAACTGCAAACTTAGAATCATAACCATGATACACCTAGTATGCAAATGTTGTACAAATAACCATAATAAATGAATATAAGGTTTTACATAGTCGTGTATCCAAGGCCTTGCACCATTGCAAGCAATCATCCTATCGTCATTACCAAAACTTAAACATATTAAAAAATCATAGAGCCTATAATTATTTTCCATGGCCAATGATATTGACAGAGTATTCATTGTACAAAATCAAAATACATTAGTCTTAGCCTGAAGGCGCTAATCCCAAACAAAAACCCCAAGTCATAAATGTTCGGGTAGACAGGGTACTCCCAAAAGACCGAACACCTTGAGGAACCACTTCACACAAATGAATCACAGATCAATACACCGATGTTTTTCACGTGGTTAAAACCCTCGGGAGGGAAAAATTCCATGACCCCAGCCAAATAGCTGCTTGGAGGAATTTATTATGCAAAAGAAAGAAAGTTACATGAGATTCTCATAATCAATCAACTAGAGATCATGGACCAATCGGGTGTTAAGCCACATATTAATGGTAGGTATGATTAAAGAGAATTTGAACTGTCAGATCACTCTATGTCAAGAATATATTGTGATCGTCGGATTAGAATATTTGCAAATGCATACTAATGCATACTAAAGAAACTCACTTTTACCTAACGGATATATTACACAAGTTGATCTTAACTAACTCCTAAGTGTCTAAATATCCTAACAACTGCCCTTAAGAACAACTTGGGATAGGATTGAAGGATTTACAAAAGTGACACTATTAGGAGAAGGAAGGAGGCATTAGAGCCTATCTCCCCTTAAGAACACATTCTTGAATTCCTAACATAGATTGAAGTTTAAAAAAATTCGCTTCTGTAAGAGACTTGGTGAAGATGTTTGCAACTTGATCATCTGTAGGGAAATAGAGCATTTCAAGAACAAGATCATGAACAAGATTTTTGATGAAGTGCATGTGCAGCTCAATGTGTTTTCTGCATTGATGTAGAACTGGATCTTTGGCAAGCTTGATGTCACTTTGATTGTCGCACCAAAGTGTATTACTCTACTGCTGCTCAAATCCAAAATCTGAATGGATCTATCAAAGCCATACAGCTTCTTGAATGGCATTAATTGTGGCTCAATATTCTACTTCTACTAAAGAAAGAGATAGAGATTTTTGTTTCTTACAAGCCCATGTGACAAGTCCAGGCCCCAAACTGAAAACATAACCTGCAGTAGAATTTTGATCATCAGGATCGTCGGTCTAATCTGAATTAGTGAAACCAACCAACAAAGGTCCCCCCCTATACTGTAATGAATCCCAAACTGAATTGTACATTGAATATATCGAAGTATTATTTTTGCTTCTTTCACAGGGACTTCACTTAGTGAACATCTCACATAGCATGTGCGATCTTGGGATATTAAATAATACCCTTAATTTCCAGAGATATTGACCCAAACTTTCTCTGTTGAAACCCCCTCCCAATACTTAAAACCTCCTCCCCACTCCTTTTTATAATTCAATCCTTATAAACCACTCTACCCACCCCTCATCCCCCCAATACCTACAATATACTGGTTGAATTTTTAATAATTTTAAAACCCACAATATGAACTAACGTGATAGGATATCGGTCAACAAGTGAAGCCCCCGTGGATTCTTTCCAGTGACTTTCATCAGGGGTTTGCATATAATGGGAAACATGACCAACAACAAAGGAAAGGTCAGGATAGGAATGAGTCAAGTGTAAGAGATTACCAACAAGATGATGATACAAGGTGGTATCTACTTCAGGCGAAGTACAAGTGGCAGATAGTTTTACTCTAGACTAGAAGGGAGAAGGGGTTGGTTTACAATATTCCATGTGAAAGCGATGAAGAAGGTCACAAGCATACTTAGACTGGGAAAGAAATATTCCTTCTTTGGTTTTCAAGACTTGGAGACCAAGAAATATAATGCAAATGTCGTAAGACTAACATTTCAAAATTTTGTTTAAGACTAAATTTCACATGGGTTATAAGTTTAGGGTCACTACCAGTAAGGATAAGATCATCAACATAAAGAACAAGTATGATGAGATGGTTTTCCACTTTCTTGTTATAGACATTGGGGTAAGAATGTCATCTAGAAAAACCAATGTCAAGAAGAAAGCTATCCATTTTGGCATACCAATCTCTAGGAGCTTGCTTAAGGCCATCTAAGGATTCCTTAAGGAGATAGACAAGGATAGAGTTATCCCGAACATATCTAGGAGGTTGTTCCATGTAAATTTTCTCTCGTAAATCATGATGTAAAAGGTAAAACTTGACATCCATTTGATGGACTTCCCAGTTACGTAAGGATGCAAGGGAAAGAACAAGGCAGATGGAATTCATTTTTGCGACAGGATCAAAGGTTTCATTGTAGTCAATCCCTTCAACTTGGGAAAAACATTTGGCAACTAACCTTTCCTTAAGTCTTTCAACACTTCCATCTGATGCATACTTATTTCTGTAGACCCATTTACATATGACAAGTTTTCTTCCTTTTGGAAGAGGAACAAGGTCCCAACTATTGTTCACCATTAAGGAATGATATTCTTCATCCATAGCTGCATCCCAATCTGGATTTCTTGAAGCTTCTACAAAATTTTCTGGATCATGATTATCGAAAACTTGAGCCAAAAGAGAAGAGGCTCGCTAAAACTGAGAACATGTTCGATGTTGATCTCTAGGATCACCGACAAGATCAGGAGCTTCTTCACATGTTGAACAGACCCATCGAGGAAGCATTACTGATTGTGCAATTGGAGGAACATGAGCAGGAAGAGGTGGATTTTCATCCTCACTGTCATCATAAAAAAATGGAGTTGGAAACTTGTCAAGGAAGTTTGATGAAGAAGAAGAATAAGGCACAATCTCCGAATCAGGATCGTAGGCCAAATATGGCACGCTTGCTAAGTTAGGATTTCACTGTAAGATATTTTCATCAAATTTAACATCTCTTCTAATGATTATATGATGAGAATGTGACTGAAGAAGTCTATATCCTTTTACATATTCAAAATATCCAACAAATATGCACTTTTCACTTTTAGGCTACAATGCTTTCCATTTTTCATCTGGAATGTGAGCCCATGCTTCACAACCAAACACACGGAAGTGACTTACATCTAGTTTAATTTTACTCCATGATTCTTCCGGTGTCATACCTTGTAAAACTTTAGTGGGCTTGTGATTAACTATGTAATATGTGTAATTTATGGCCTCAGCCCAATATTGAAGACTTAGTCCCTTAGATTGGATCATACAATTACCCATTTCTTTTAAAGTGGGGCTCTTCCATTCAGCTACACCATTTTGTTGTGGTGTATATGGAACGGTGTGCTCTTGTTGGATTCCTTGTTCAATGCAAAAAGTAGTTAACTTGTTCTTAACATATTCTCCTCCATTTTCAGATCTTAACTTAATGATTTGATGACCAAATTGTTTTTCAACAAGGGCCTTATAGGACAAGAACATGTTAAATACTACCCTCTTAAGTTTTAGGAAGTAAAACCAAGTGCGTCTGTAGTAGTCATCAATGAAAGTTAAGCAATATTTGAAACTAGAAAAGGAAGCATATGGAATAGGACCACACAAGTCACTATGCACAAGCTCGAAGTGAATTGAGGCGTGCCAAGAGTCACGTTTGTTGAAACTATCTCGATGATGTTTTCTGAGTACACAACCAGAACAAACACCATCCTTGCAAGATACCATCGGAAGACCATTCACCATATTGTCTTTACATAGTTGTTGCAATGAACAATAATTTAAGTGACCAAATCGCTCATGCCAAAGTTTGCTCAAGTTATCACTATGAGCAACAAAAACTGAAGGAAAAGGTGATGACTCAAACTTGTTAAAATTGTACAACCTGGTAATATCATCAACAGTTTCAGTAGCAAGGACATTTTGAGGATTTTTAAAATCCTTGATTACAACTTGGTGAGGTGTAAACATCACAGTTTTACCTTCACCCGAATGAGTAATTTGATAGATCGATAACAAATTGCAGAAAATTTTTGGAACACATAGTACATCACTGAAATGACCATTTTCCACTAGAACTGTTCCAGATCCTACAACACTTAGAGATCTATCATCAGCAACAAATATTTTTTTGGTGTTACATTCAGGCATAGTAGAAAAGATGGCTTGATCGTTAGCCATATGATGAGATGCTCCAAAATCAATGATCCATTCATTTGAAGTAGAAGAAGAAAATGCAATATAAGAGTAACCAGAAGCACAAAGTGCATGTCCATGAGAGCTAGATTCTGAAGAAGAATCTAAGCTGATGTGGTGCTTCTTCATTGCTGCTTCCAAGGCTACCATATTCTTGAAACACTTAGATTCATCATGATTATCTTTCCCACGAAAATTGCAATGACGCTCAGTCTTCTTTCCTTTTGTCTTGGATCCTTTGTCATTTTTTAAAGAAGGAGCTGATTGAGAGGGTTTGGGACCCTTGTTTGAATTATTATTGTAAAAATTTTGTTTCTTGGGAGGCTTGGAATTTTATTTCTATTGGGACAATAAGGCTTTCCCATATGTATGTGCATTATTAATTATTCCAAGATGAATGAGCTTATCTTGCTCTCTAATTAAGGAATCACAAAAGGATTCAAGACTAGGCTCTTCATAGCTAGCTGCAATCAAGGATTCTTTCATGGAGTAGAATGTAGATACAAAAACAGAATATGTAGGTCCATGTTTGGAAAGAATATGATAAATACATTGTTTGACTTCTTTATTAATATTGAATTCTTCACATAAGAGTCTAATAGTTTTATACTTAGATAAATAGTCTTGAATGCATGAAATGTCACTTGGATTCAAAGAAATCAACTCATTCTCAAGTTGGTGACGTCTAATTTTATTGTGTTTACCAAACACAAATTTCAACTTTTCCCAAGCTTAATGAGGTTCATCAATTCCAAATATGTGGAATCGCAAATCAATAGAGATTGACATCTCAATCAATCCACGAGCTTCATCACATCTATTTTCCAATTTAATTTAATTTAAGCCACTCACTTTTTATTTTTATTTTTTTATGTCATATGCACTTTTACAATAAAGTAACTTGAAAATATAAATTGCATGCATTAAATGTAACTTAATAAGACTTGAACTCAAGACCTATTAAGGAATAAAGCAACTTTGAACCAAGTGAGCTAAGTTTAAAAGGTACATAAAAGAATGGAAAGAGGAAGGGGGATTTTTTTTTAACTCTTCTCTCTCATTCTCCATGCTTTCGTTTTTTCTCCAAAACACAAAAAAAATGAAAAACAAAAAACAAAAACAAAAAAATTCCACTCTATGGCTGGGGTTAGATCTTGGTTAGCTTACCTGAAAAGTCTAGGTTTTCAAGTTTTCTCGTTGTTTCTGATTTGGCATGATAGTACAAGGTGCACGAGAAATAGCATGCGTAGCCTAGAAGACAAGAGAAAAAATTTCCCTTTCTGTTTTTTATTCACCGCGATCGTGCAAGGTGCACCGCAAAGAGCATACGCAGGCATGGAACAAAACAGTCTGAGACTAAAATAGTAAATATCTAATAATAAAACTGATAAAATATGAGAGATTTAAAAAAAATAAAACAAATCCATCACTGTAACATTATACCTTTAGATTTGCCAAAATGGGTGTTTCTGGAACAAACAGAAATAGTTTTTGATGAAACAAAAACTATTTCCTAATGGAAATAGTGCTCCAGACACAATGGAACAGCTCCCATAGGTTAAAAAATGCATAGAAAATCTATAACTAGAAACCCTTTCAAAGTTTTGGCAACATCGGTTCCAGATCTTGATCAAAACCAAAAGCGGCTCTTCATAAATGCTCTGATACCATGTTCAAGTACACAGGGTACTCCCAAAAGAATGAACACCTAGATCAACCACTTCACACAAATGAATAATAGATCAATACATTGATGTTTTTCATGTGGTGAAAAGCCTCGAGAGGGAAACAGTCCATGGCCCCAACCAAATAGTTACTTGGAGCAATTTATTATGCAAAAGAAAGAAAGTTACATGAGCTTCTCATAATCGATCAACTAGCTAAGGACTCTACATGCTCTTTAAATAGAGATCATGGACAACCCACAGATCAATGGTAGGTATGATCAAAGAGAAGTTGAATCGTTGGATCACTCTATCTATAGAACATATCGTGGCTGTCGGATTAGAATATCTACAAATGCATACTAATGCATACTAAAGAAACACTCTTTTACCTAACATATATATTACATAAGTTGATCTTAACTAACTCTGAAGTGTCTAAATATCCTAATGGTAAATGCATCTCTGAATGATTTACATAATTTTTACAGACAATCGTTTTCCAAATCGCAACCATTAAAACCCAGACAAATCTTTCAACCAACAACAAGCTTCATACTCTGTCACAAACAATCACACAAGAGAAGGATCATGTTTTGACTTGATATAGCAGGGCTTACCCGTAATGGGTAATGTGATGACCATCAAGGAGACCCACAACCCACGCTATCCAAACCCAGCAACCTGCAACAAAACCAAATCCATGATGAGGAGTATGTGGAAATACCAAACTAAACAACAATACAAACACTGCTAAAAAAAATTGGAAGACATACCTTCCAATGTATCCAACCTCCAAATATAAACACCACACTATATACCAGAGACAAACCTCATGCTTCCATTTCTCAAATGAATCAAACCATCGTGCTAGTCCAAGCCCTAATCTTGAGACCCACGCTTTCGAAAGGACATTAAATTCACCACCCTGGCCTCCATTAATAAAAATAAAAACCTAAAGTATATAGTTCATGTAACCCCACAACGCAGTGCAAGGTTTAATCACCATTCACCATATAAAATCCAACATGTGTATCATATACTTATGGTATAGCCATAATTAATGGCATATGTAATATGCCATGAATGGCTAATGTTATGTTTTAAAAATTATACGCAAAGACTTTAATAAACTGAGGGCCAAGTTATAATATGATAAGCTTTTACATTGCATACCATGTAAATATTAAAGTATAGGGTAATTAAATAAAGGTCAAAAGACTAGAAAACCATAATGGTAATGAGTGCAAACATAGGCCCAATAAACACCGAGACTTGCATAAATAACAACTAACGACCGTAATATTAATCACTAGGATGGGATTGTAAGTGCATCGTCATCCAAGTTGTGTACTAGTGACGCATGGGGAGTACATCTTTGTTCTGCCTTGATAGTAAGTTTTCTTCATCAAGTGCACCTGTATGTGACAAGGAAAGAAATGAATTAGTTCCATAAGAACTAATTAATCCTTGTAGCAGAAAGTAAAAACAGTTACCTTCCAGGTGTGTTTCCAAGGGAAACATGTCTTGCCACTCCACCCCCTGAGAATACAAGTTAAGTCAGAAATATTCATAAAACATTAATTGAACTTTATAACCAATGAGTAATAAATCAAATTAACATACATACATATAAGTACACAACCATCGAAATTAGATTTAAGCAACATAACAACAACATAGTGTTTCACTAATAACCACATCGAGAAAACATAAAGAAGAAAGTAAGAATAACTTATGACAATACATTGTAGAGAAACAAAGAATGGCACATTTCACATAAATTAAGATAATGTCCACATTTCACATAAGTTAAGATAATGTCCAGTTCACGTAGTAATTGACCAGCCTAATAAAAAAAAAATATTTTCAAATTTGGGGGACATTACATTATCAAATGAAATTTTTAATTTCTGTATGTCATCAAGCAATGAAGAACTACCATGTTATATGAGGGAATCCAACATGCAAGGATGTTTAGAGTTTCCTAGCCTAGTAGACCTAGCCCCTACTTGGAGGCCTTAATAAAGAAAGTGTCCTAAGTTTAGGTATCATGTTATATGATACCTAAAGACAAATGTTAACAAATGATATATATATATATATATATGATATGATATGATATGTATAAAGAGTAAGCATAGTAATAATATTAATATCTATAAGAAGTAAGGAAAGGCTCCATCTATTATTATTATTACTAAAAGAGAATTAAATTTTAAAATACCTACAAGAGTCCAAATAGAAACTAGTTAAAAGTTCCTATGTTAAATATTAAAAGTGCCTAAATTAAATAAGAGGGTTAAATCAAGAAACCAAATGATTCTTGATTTAATTGCCCCTTTGACTGAAAAGTATGCTTGGAAAGACCCAAGCCAAAGAGAGGTTTGGGGATTTTCCATCTTTTTGGTGATTCACATTCTTCCTGATTATTCTCAAGAGTGTTCTTGGAAAAAAATTTCCCAAGAGGAAAAAGGAGAACTGATTAAGAACTTTATATCCGAGTTAGGGAATCCTTTCCTAAGGATCTCTAAGCCACTTGCATGTTGGAACCAACTCGGGGGGATCCGAATTGAAACAAGGAACTATTTTGGGTCACTGTTGGGTGGAACGTGGTAGTTTCCAAGTGATTTGGTTATCTATATAGAGGTCGGATTTGTCTATGAATTGTTAATGTTGGGTATTTGAGTGTGCGGGTTTTCAGCCATTGAAATAGCTTCATCTTGCAAGTATGAGGTTTTTTATTTTTCTGTGTAATCTATACAAGTTTTACCATTTCAAGTAGGTTAAATTCTTAATGATTATGTAGGATTTGTCCACTATCAACTAGGTCATCTTTTCTTTAGTTCTGAACCTATATATAAATGTAAAAGTCTTGTTTATAGTGCATTTCTGAAATTTATGTTCCTAACCAAGTATTTAAGGGTTTTGTTTTCTGGTTTATTTACTGTAATGTCCCGAAAAATTGAAAATAAATATAAAAAATTATTTGTCTAGTCAAAAATACATATACTGGACATTATTGGAACTTGTGCAGAATGTGTCATTCTTTATTTACTATACTGTAAATTCGTAAGTTGTTCTTATGTTCTACTTTCATATTTCTCGATGCGGTTATTAATGTATTACTTACATTGTCATGATGTTTATTACTAAAAGGATCTACAGTTATGCCATCGATGTGTATGTCAGTTATTTTATTATGCGCTTTATTGACTAGAAAATTGGATTACTATCGCATACACAATTCTAACTTACCTTTGTTATTGAAAAAAGGGTGGAGCGGTGGTACTAGTTTTCCCATGTAACCACCTGAAAGGTATTGTTTTCTACTTGTCTCAATAGGCTTACTTAGTTCTTACTAACTAATGCATTCCTTTCATTTTGCGTGCAAGTTCTCTTAGCGTCAGAAAAACTGTTTATAAATGTTGAACGTCCAAGTGGTTTGTTTCGTCACTAGAACTGCGTGATAGAGACCTATCCTAGTGACGATATGTTGGTTGTTTTGTTATTATTTTTCTTTTGGACTCTGCGTTAGTGACTCGGTCACTACTGAACTTTATTATTTATGTGACATTTAATTACTATGTTATAAGGGTTTATAACATTGTTCATCCTTTAAGCTAGTCTTAGTGCATTATTTTAGTATATGGTCAGTAATAGTTCGAAGAAGAGATTTGTATAGACTTTGGTCTAAAGTTTTCCATGGAATAATTCATATGCCATGGTCTCATGGCTTAAACCTTAGGAAAACGATATACACTTGGGTTTATGTATAACACGTTTATTTGGGAACAATGTTTAAATGGTGATATGAGCTATACCATTATGGGTTTGGGAAAGGTTAATGGAGGCTAGGGTAGCACCTTAAATGTGTATTGGGAAAGGTGGAAGCCCATATTAGGTGGCTCATCACTTTGGTGTGGTCATTCACAACCTGGCTACTAGTGCTTTGCTCCTACGTGGTGTAATGGTGTGCGACTACGATGGCCTAAAAATCTATGATGGATGGTCTGGTTTTATTAGCATTATTTGCTTGTTTCGGTTTGATTAACTTGCATACTTCCCATTGTGGCCATTTCTCTGTGTTTGCAGGTAGCATGGTGTGGCGAGAATGTGGGTTGTAGCTTGTGGATAGCATTGTGTGCAAGGCCATATCCAATACGGGTAATATCTGTTTATACAAGTATAAAACATTCCTCCCTTGAGTGGTGGTTGTGACTGAGTGTTGCACTCATTGGAGGTTTGAATGTTTGGTTCAGGGTTTTTCTAGATCCTCCGGGCTAGAACTAAATGTAATTGGGGTTTTTGGTTTAAATGTTGCTCTTTGTATTGTAAACTTGACTAGGTATTTATTTGATAGTCTCTGCACAATGTATATACATGGTTATAGTTTTGTTATTGCGGTAGCACCATTGGTTTGCAATGGTGCGAGGCTGAGTTTAACACTACTGTGTAAATCCTTATTTGTTTTTGTTAATTATTAAGTTTATAAATATACAAAACATTTATATACTATGTCAATTTTATTGTTATTATTCTTAATGGATTGTCTAGAATTTTGAAATCTTTGTTGGAGTTACTATGTGGGTAATGTTGACAGGGTTGGTGGCTCTGGGCCCATGTTGTATATGGCATTAGCATTTCCCACCATTGTAGCTGCTATAGAATATTTGATATAGACTTACTATTTATGTTTATGTTATGTATTTAAAGATAAATGAGCTAACTATGCGTATAACCCTTGATTGGTAGTCATCGCTAATGGTAAATGTTGATAGGTTTTAATGGGTAGTCTGCTTGGGTTGTAATCCAAAGGGTCATAGCTTTCGAAGGACCCTTCCAAAGTATTTCATGGATAAACGAATAGCGTTGAGAGAGTTATAGCATTTGTTATTTTTATTTAATTGTTCAGATAAGTAATAAGGTTGAGGGCCATGGTTATAATGTGTAAATTATATGGGTCTTTTGACCACTATGTAGAGAGTTGATTTATTTATGTTACGGCATGTGTTTATATTTATATGTAGCGTGGCTTGGATATTTTTAATGCTACAACACGAGGACAAAATACTACAATAATTCGTTCCCATCGATTTGTAAATAAAACAAACCCTACACGAATCGATCCTCGGATGTTTATGGTTTTGTGAGGGTTTATAATTATATGAATGTGATTTGGGCTTAACACCCACATGAGTCGATCCTGTGACCTCTGTGCATTTATATTGATTCTTAAATTATTGTTATGCATAGCATTAAGGTTAATTTGATTTGGTTGGGTTTTACTTTATGGCATGTGATTCCTATAATGTGGTTTGTAAATATTTTTAAGGTTTCATTTATTTGATTTGCAATGGATTATTTATGTGGATCATTTGTTTACTGTAATACAAATTCATGGATGTAGTTGGAATTAATAATATATAGTTTGTTTGAATTATGGAATATTGCTAAAGCATAGTTTGTGGACCATTATATGGTGTCTATACTTGAACTATAGATTTTATTTTATGATAAATGATAATTCTTATCCTTGTTGTTAGGAGGAATATATTTATATAGCCCCTGAGAGGTGCTCGTTGATTTTTATCTTAGCTTTAATACTTTGAATTCACAATTTATATGAGGTATACACAAATGTGTTTATACTAATACTAATTAGAATATAGTTTTGTGAGCTATATTAGATAGTTGTATTTTATAATTCTAATTTGTTTAACACTCAACTTAAACTAGTCTTTTACTTCTAAACCTAGCTTTGCTCGCAATATGAAATATTACAATAGAGCTCAATATGTAAATAAACACATAGGAATTGCTAGAATAATTCCTAGGTCTTAGAAAAACAAATTTTAAACAATAAATAAAATAGAAGTAATTCCTAACTATTTATTAAACAAGAATTAATTCAAAGACATAGGTTTTATACATAAATTTGTAAACCCTTAAATATTTCTGACATGAAACAATTATGAAAATAGGGTTAGAGATATAATCATAAACACTTACAAATTTTATCGAGAGATTATACTAGATAATGAAATAGGAATTGAAGAACCTCATACCTAAAAGTGAAGCTATTCGAATGGTTGAAACATCTAGACTCAATTATCGAGCATTAACAATTCACACGTAGATATGAACTTTGTATAGATTACCAAATCACTTGGGATCTACCACATTCCATCCAACCATGACTCAAAACCATTCTTGGTTTTAATCTGGATCCCCCTGAGCTGGTTCCAACATGGAAGTAGCTTAGAGCTCCTAAATTAGGGCTTCCCTAACTCGTATATCGGGTCTAAATTAGCTCTCTTTTTTCCTCTTAAGAAAAATTTCTCCAAGCAGTCTCTTGAGAATAATTAAGACAAATAATGACTCTAAAAAAATGGAAGAGATCACCAAGCCTCTCATTGCCTTAGGACTTTATAGACAGACTTTTCAGTCAAAGGGGTAGTTAGATCAAGAATCACTTGATTTCTTGGTTTAAACATTTTTATTTAATGTAGGTACTTTCAATATTTTAACTTACTAACTTTTAATTATTTCCTAATTGGACTTTTGTAGGTATTATAATATTTAACTTTCTCTTAATAATAATAATAATAGATGGAGGTTTTCCTTCTTTCTTACATTATCAATATTATTACTATGATTACTCTTTATACATACCATGTATAAAATATATAATAATATATTATTTGTTAACATCTGTCCTAGGGTATTACATATTATGATCCCTAAACTTATGACACTTTATTCATTAAGGGCATGAGGTAGGTGGTTAAGTCTACTAGGCTAGGCAACTCTAAACATCCTTGCATGTTGGATTCCCTCGTTTAACATCGTAGTTCTTCAGTACTTGATGAGATATAGAAATTCAATATTTCATTTAATTAAATATAAATAAGTCAGATGATATCAATATTTAATCGAGTGGTTTTCACTAGGGAATTATTAATTCTTTTCAATAACTCCTAGTAAATGTGATGATGATGTCATCATCACATTTTTTTATCTATTTCGTATTTTTGGGGTAGTGGGGTCTGTCAAAATTATGTCGAGTGGGTACTCATTAGATGCGTAATTAAATTCTGCATCCAACGAGCTCCCCTCATCGAAATTTGAGTAAAAAAGCATGGAGATATGTAAAAAATACGAATAATTTTTTTTTATGATACCTATCCCCAAATTTATATTAAAAAAGTGTTTAAGACCTATATAGTATTTCAAATTTAAATCAATTTATTTTTCTAACATGTGATGACATGGAATTTGAATGAGGGTTAAAAAGCCCATTTTGAGTTGAAATTTCCTCTAATCTTTCTCCCGGCATGAGTGACATGATAAAAAATGAATTGTCTTCAAGTATGAAACTGCTTCCACCAAAATATGTGCTGTATTGATGTGAGTTAGCCTAGCCCTATTTTCTTGATTATTTGTGGAAAGAGGACCTTGAATTAGGAAGCCGTAGTTTTCAATGCTACATAGTGCATTATTCAATAGAAGCTCTCATACCATGTTAGTGTTAATCTATTCACTTGATTAAGGTCTTTATTTGAAAGAATAACTAGCACAACAAGATGCATAAGATACAACAGATACACAAGACATAAATATTTGCACCTAGGAAACGATGAAGTAGAAAACCCCACAAACTTCCTCAAAATAATTCATTCACAAAGACTATATCATAAGATGAACAAACCAAGTAATAAGAATTCTTTTGCATGTATCTATCTCTCCTCCTTGTCTTTCTCTCTCTACTCATCCAAACTTTAGTGTCTGCAAGTGTGTATAAATGAGGCATGACACCTCCCTATTTATATCTTTCAAGTGACTGACCTAATGCATGACTTAGGCTCACATCTTACCTTAACAACGCCAAATTCTCCTAGAGAGACTCCAAAAATGCATTACATGATGTTACACTGTGGACTATTTCCCCGACTTACAATAAAGGTTATACCTCAAGGTCCATACACAATAATGAGCTCTCGAAGGAAGTCAAACACATCTCCAATAGGGGTATAACAAAATACAATTATAAGATACATCATAATATCACAGGGGCTTCACTTATTGACCAATATCCTATCACGTTAGTTCATATTGTGGGTTTTAGAATTATCAAAAATTGAACCAATATATTGCAGGTATTGGGGGGGATGAGGGGTTTAAGGTGGGGGTGGGTAGGGTGTTTTATAAGGATTGAGGTATAAAAAGGGGTGGGGAGGAGGTTTTAAGTATTGCGAGGGGGTTTCAACAAAAATACTTTGGGGCAATATCTCTAGAAATTAAGGGTATTCTTTAATATCCCACGATCGCATGTGCTATGTGAGAGGTTCACTAAGTGAAGTCCCTATGGATAATATCTTTCAAAGTTACAAATACATCAACATACTATTTGTTAAATTAAACCATGGTTCTTGAAATTCAACCATGGTTAACTAAAGTCAAAAGAAGTTAAATAAAATTAAACATTGTCAAACAATAGGAAACCATGGTTACCTATGGTTAAACATACTAAACAATAATAAACTATAATCAAACATCATTTTCCAAGCATAGTAAAAAAAAAAAAACGTTTGTCAACCATAATCAACTAACTTTAAAACATGGCCAACCATAGTAAAAAATGTTGACCCCTATCAAACTTGGTTAATAGTTGTCTATGGTCAACTTCACTTAACTAAATTCAACCATAGTCAAACATGCTTAACCAAAATTCAACCATGGTGACCATGATTTGAAACCCATTGGTCAATATTTTCAATGATGGGAATACGTAACCTTATGAAATGAATGTTGATAATAGTAAACTCTGGTTCAATAAATTCAACATGTGTTAACCAAAGTCAAACATGGTGTGCTAAAGTCAAACATGTTGAAATAATTATCAACCTTGGACTAACCTTATAAAACAAATGTTAACCATACTAAATTGTTATTCATCAAAGTCAACTATGGTTCATTAAACTCAACCATGGTTAGACTAAGTCGATCACAGTCAACCATTGGTATCTTAATTTAACCATGGTCAAGAAAAATAAACCATGGTTTGTTAAATTCAACGTTGGTTAGCCAAATTCAAGCATGTTTAAACAATAATTATGTAAGGTACACTATGACCACATGGTTCACTAAAGTCAACAATAGTCGACCATGGTTATCTATGGCCAAATGTAGTCAACCATGGTAAATATAGTTAGGCATGGTAAATAAATTGAACCATAGTTAACCAAAGACATATCATTCACTAAAGTCAAAATTGGTTAGTTACAGTTCAACTAATGTCAAACATCATTAATAGAAGTCAAATAATGAACAATGGCCAAACAAAGTCTACCACAATTAAAATATGGTAAACAATAGTAAAACATGGTTAACTCTCATCAAACTTAGTCAATAATAATTTTTTATGGTAAGCATCACTTAACCAAATTCAATCACAGTCAAGCATGTTTCACCAGAATTCATCTATGGATAATTAGAGCCAAACATTATTAACGAAGCTCAGTCATGGCTCATGAAAGTCTAGTACATGGTGGAACAATATTCATCATGGTTACCATCATTCAATACCCATCACTAACTATTTTCAACGATGGTCAAACATGCTTGACCTTACTTAAGCAATTCAACGATAGTCAACTTTGGTTCACTAAAGTTAGTAATGTTTAACTAAAGTCAAACATGGCTCATTAAATTCAACCATGGTGAACTAAGGTTAATCACGGTTTAACTATGGCCAAATTAAAATCAAACATGGAAAACCAAACTCAAACATGGTTCACTAAATTCAACGATAGTTAAATAATAGTCATCAAAACCTTAGCTCACTAATGGAGACCATGTTCATCCATGGTTCACTAAATTGAATCACGGTTAACAAAAGTCAACAATGCTTAACTATATCCAAATATGATTAACTAATTTCAACGGAGGTCAAAATATAGTGAACCATGGTTTCCGATGGTTAAACTTAGTCAACCAAAGTAAACATAGTAAACCTTCATAAACCATGGTAAAATTGTAGTCAACTAGGGTTAAATACAATGTTTTAGTTTTGGAGATATCCAAAAATTCAAAAATTTGAAAGTCAACTATGGTTAAATACAACGTTTAACTTTCGGAGATATCCAAAACTTCAAAAATTTGAACGGAATGACAATTTTATTCCTACATTTTTCTATTTTTGAAAATGGAAATGTTATTATGTTTTAATGTCATTTGTATTGTAGAAATGGATTCAACTCCTTAAATAAACCCCTCCGAACCCAAATTTCCAAAATTAACCACTATAAAATGGACTTTTCAAAATTCTAACTAGATTTGATCAAAATCATGCTATTCCAACCCAAATAATAGAAATTTTAAACTATTCATTAACTTTCTCAAACATGGTTAAACATATTACACAGCAATAAATCAATATTACTAAAGAGTATAAAAAATTTAACATTGTCTTTATCCACCATATATATATGTATTATTTATTATAACTTTTTATACTAAATATGTGAATGACATGAATACCTATTATACTAATCACAATAAAGTTATAAAAATATTGTAAATACGATGTGTATTAATGAGATTTAATAATATATTATATGATTGAATTGTATGATGAGGATGTGTGATTGAAGACATGTTAGTCAACATTTAGTCCAACTATGCTTTTTTATATCATTTTTTTGTGTTTTATATATATATACTAACTAGTTACTAACATTAACCACATTAATACTAATTATTAATGTGTTTAATATACTTTTATAAATGCACATTTCACATATTTTACATTAAAAATGTTTTTTTAATACATTAAATATAAAAAAGCAATTTTAATGTAATAAATATCCATCCATGATGTATATTATAACATATTCATATTAATAACCCATATGTATATCATACATATATATATATTAATATTAATATGGTTATTGTCTTCTAGGTGAACTATTTGTCTAATTGCCTGTCTAAATTAGCCTCTATCTACTGTGTGTGCAACTCCTTTTCCACAACCTCTATTTTGTAAACTAGATTTCTTCAAGCTTGCTTTCACAACCTCGGAAAGAAAGTCTTTCCATAGATAAATCTTTTTGCAATTTAGTTTCCACAACAATTTCCGCTATTGCCTTTTGGAAATTTTATTTCTGCAAGAACCTTTCCGCAATTGCGGATTGCTGGGTGCAAGTATGCAATTCTCAATTTCCCAAAAACCATAAATTCCGCAATCATGCGGTCATAAAGGTCATTTTCGCAATTAGATTGTGGATACACCTTCCCACTTTTCCCAAAAATGGGCTTCCACAATTTTCCTCATGAAAGTCTCTTTCCGCAATTCCCGAGAACCTTGCACCTTGCTAAATGTTTCATGGCTATTGATCTCTTATAAAGTGCGAAACATGATTTTACTGACCTCTTACCTTCTGTGCACTTTAACCTCATGATCTCTTTCTTTATCATTGTTCCATCTTTTCTCCGTTAATGGACCGTCCAATCTTAATTATGATCTTTGCAACTCAATGCCAATTGTTCAAAGAATCGGTCAATCGATCTCTGTCCAAATTCACCGAGCTTGTCCCCGTTCAATTCTGAACTTCACTTCTACAGAATGTTTACAAAGGAGCATTGATCCTCTAAGTGATTGATACATAGGATATATTCATGTGTTTCACACACACATATCCATGAAACAATCTATGTAACCTTCGACTGTCAAAATCCCTAAATTCAGAATACTACACACACATCTATCAACCATTAACAAAGGTTAATCAAGCATTCAACTCATAAAATCATACACTGAGACACAGTTGCAATTAAGCAGAGATATGCTAAAATAGGCTTTCCTTTACTCAATATAAGGAATTTGTACATTCACAATTATCTTAGAACTTGTGTTCTACTCCTCTTAGGTCTAGTACAACCCTCGCCAACTATTTTTCCTTAGTGTCCTTGATTGGCCACACTCTTAGCAAGATTTACATTGTTTTTCTACCCCTTAGCTAGATTTATATTGTGTAGCTACCTTTTAGCCAAATTTACATTGTTTGGGTAAAATTAGCCATATTTCTATTGTTTGGCTGCACTGTGACCAATATGATTACATCCATATATATACAACATGATTCATGAACTAATTATCTTTTACATCCTAAATATACTCAACACGCTTCCTCTTCATAGCAATTCAAACCTAATTTTAGCAACAATATCAAAGCTATCTCAATGACTCGCTCATGAAAGCCTTGACCCTTATCTAATGCTACCATTTGACATGGGCTTAGTTACATTCCTTATTAAATGACTCATCACTCACTTAGTGACTCATCACCTATGTAGAAAAACACTTTTAAATTAAGCATATTTACAATATTACATTAAAGAACCATTCATTTAGAAAAATGAAGACCCCTTTTAGGTCTGGTCCAAATATTGAACTTGTAATTGGATGGAGAATGCTCATGCATGAGTATCTAGTGAGACCCCATTATAGCCAAGCTTGTGTTAGCATAAATAACTCTCAATCACCTAAGCTAACCCAAAAATCTAGATATCATACTATGTTACATCAACATGGATTCTTATTTTTATTTTATAGAATACGCATATACTTCTCTCTTGCCACTTCTCTCATAATGAATGTATATATATATATATATATATATATATATATGAAAAATAGAAACACTTTCCTCTCTGCAGCAGAGTCACGCATTTAACATGGACATGAACTATCCGTTGGTTCTGCATTTGGTGGCAGCTCAACGGTTACATAGATAATTGGCAGCTGAACAGTCACATAGATGGGAGATGAACTATCCGTTGATTCTGCATTTGGTGGCAGCTCAACGGTCTACTCATACCGTTGTAACTTGAAGCTGCACATGCACAAATAGATTACTGCATTACCAGAAAAGAAATCACAAGTAGATCTTTGCATTACCAACCAGGAAAAAACGAGTAGATCGCTGTATTAAATGTAAGCTTTTCAAATGTATTTGTCATTTGAGCATGCCATAACGAATAGATACCAGCTTGCTCTAAAATCCACCAAAAACTCTGTCGATTTTGATAAACAATTAGGTAATAGTTTGTAGTAATTCACAACCAATTATTTCTCATTGTCTGTGATATGTATGAATTAATAAGGTAAACGGATTGGTAATTGCGAGTGGAGAAACAAAATCTAGAACGGTCTTGCTCTCTCTTTGGTTACAAGAACGAATAAAAGCAGCAGGGCAGGTGAAGAGAATCCAATACAAAACGAACAGATACAGACATCGGTAATAAGGTGGTTTCCTGTTGTTATTGGAAACTTGTGGAAAGAAAGATGGCATCAGAGGTCGCAAACAATAACCCCAAACGTTGCAAGCTCATTAAATGGAACGCCGTTGCCTTCTCGGAGCCGGGTACTTTTGATTCATAACCCTTAATGCTCTTCAATCAATCATATCATCGGGTGTTAGAAATAATAGATATAGTTATTGAAATATGATATTCTTCATTTCGCAGATCCGGAGGTGGAGTATTGTCCGATTTGCAGAATGGACATCATGGAACCCTGTATGTGTTTTGTTCTTTTACTTATATGATCCTTAAGAGCTGTTCCTTTTCCAATCTTTCAAGTCTCTTAAGTTATATTATGTTTACTGAGTTTTATTTGTTATATATATAGGCTATCTTTGCCCGAGCCCAGATGATATATGTCCGGTTTGGTGGGGTATGTTACATAATTATACAATAAATTTTTTTCATTAACTCATTATCAACTTTAGATGTTGATCATCTCTATAGCTTTATTATATCTAGGCATATACGATTATAATTTTTTTTTCATCTATTTAATTTTAATTAATATATTTGAAATTACAGGGAATTGCAATCACGCTTTTCATAAGCATTGCATAAGTGAGTGGCATAAAAGACAAGTAAACTGCCCTTTAGATCGGCGGCTATGGGAGTTACAGCGAGAGTGGATCCCGAAGTAGTTGTTATCATTACACAAGTTTACTATATATCTACAGGACAGAAATCTAGTAAAGTAGATGATGGTTTACTGTTTTCAGTTTATATTAAAAGCGATCTTTGTTCGTGTCAATATGTTGGAAAATATTATATAGAATATCTAAATTTGTGGAATGCTTTCATATTTATGTCATTAATGAAAATTATGAAGTTTTGGTTTTGTATTTTGTTTAATTAAATTATGAAATCTATTAAATTTCTTTTATTTTAAATGTAAATTACCTTAAACATACACATACAGGTGAAAATGAAGTTGGGTTATTTAGTTATAACGACATAAACTTTAAGTGTGACTGAAGAATCTAAACATTTAAGAAATAATTACTAAAAATAAGTGAAGAACAGTATAATAACAACATTAGAGGAAAATTATATATCTAAAAACCATACATTCTATAGTAATTATGAAAAAATTAACTCTTTAAAAAACAGGAATAGAAATTTATGTTTTTATCTTATATTTAAATATTTATTTTGCAAATCTTTCACATTACAAAAGACATTTTTTTTCACAATTATGTTATAATACATTTATGCAGGTTAACACACTCACAGATGTATTTTTCAATTTTTTTCATTTTATCTTTTATTTTTATAAAACATATAGACACATTCTTTACCTAAAGTTTACCCTAACTCAACACATTAGTATATCCATTCTTATTTTAATTTTAATTAAACCAACTTGACTCTTGACTCTTTATGTAATGAAAATGCATTGTCACACGGAAGGTAATATTAATCCATACTCTTTTTCCGCTTTCTTCAACACTTATTGAAAGAGAGGATGATTCAAATTAACTAGCATAGATCCATCTTAAAGATGGCTCTACCAAGTACCTAAAGGATCAAATCTCTCTAGGTGCAAACCCTTTTTAGAGTGGAAATGCAGAGAAATGGTTTGCATCTCAAGAGATTTGATCCCTCTTGACTCTTGGAAGATCCACCTTTAAGATAGATCTAAGATAATTATAATTATAATTCAGTTTAATATAATTATTTTAATTAAAATTTCTTTCATCATTTATAAAATTTTATATTATAATTAATTTATCATTAATTATAATATAAGTTTTTTTAACATAAATTATAATAATTAATGTGTCTAATTTAATTATTATATCTTATCCTACAACTTATGCATATATCTTAATTCATGGAACCATATCATTGTGTAATGATCTGTATAGTAACTCTCCAATACTTTCGAGCTTTACAACAAATGTGTGGTTTAATGATGTGGTAGTTGAATGGAGAAACCTTAGTATTCAACTACGTGAATATTTATAAGTGTAGTTATGAATCGCAGGATCTTATCTTCCAGTTTGAGGTTTAGTGTGTTGTCATGCTAATTCAACTACACAATTATAGGTTGGTGTGACTCCTTAGAAAATAATAGGATTTGTTGACAATAAGAGTGATCATGTAATGTCTAGAGTAGGTATTGTATTTTTATTCCATGCATTGGCATACACTTTAGATATTTGGTTTTTTTTTTTATAAATAAGTTCTATTAATCATATCTCTTAAACATATACACATTGTAGAGTTTAAATATATATATTGCTCTAGATTTTCTTATAGAGATGTTTGCTAGTCTTAAATTGCCCATCATCAAGCAATACATTTTAAATGGATTTTTACAAAATTTTATAACTTTTTATAAAATTGTCATATTCATCTAAAATAGTTTGGATTTAAAATTCTACCCCAATTGTACTATATAAACTTCATAAAATATTTAAAGTATTTATGTATATATATTAAAAACAATTAAACTTCATAAAATATTTAAAGTATTTATATATATATATATATTAAAAACCATTAAACTTAATAAGTAAATTGGAATTTAAAATTTCAGCCTTAATACTAATATGTAAATAATAAAACATTTATTTCTGTTGTTCATGCATATTGTCTACATCCCGCTCTCTCTCTGTATAATTTTTAATTTCTTAATCAAAATGTCAAAACCATTACATTTGATAAATAAATTGGATTTGAAATTCGAGTCCATCGAGAGAGTATATGGTAAAATTCTTATACCATTCGAAGTATGATTAGGGTTAGGTTATCCCATCGTCCTCTGTGCTTGTGACATGTAAATAAAAGAGTAGAATGGTCTAATGTCGTTCTTTTGCGTGGGTACAATCTCTTCGCCTAAAACAAGACGCCTGTGATTTCCGTCATGGTTTAATGACAAAAGAACTGAGGTTTGATTCATCATGGATTAAAATATTCCTTCTTTTGAGTGAATGTTCCTATTCCTATACCATTGAAGCTCAGAACTTTACTATATCACTCAAGCTCAAAAGGCATTTCGGCTAGCGAAGGTATATATAACTTGGCAATCGTAATACTGATATTTAATATAAACTGACTATATAAATAATAAATAATGAACAAATCTTATAAACAACATACAGTGTATACAAATAATATTCAACACCACTCCCCAAACTGGATAATGCAAGTTTTAGGAGAAACTAGGCGACTAAAAAACTGAAGATAACAATCAACCCAACTCAAAACACTCAGACAAGATATTAATCAAACTCTTATAAATTTCACAGCACCAAATAGGTTCATAATGAGGCTAAACCAAATCTTATAATTTAGATACTGGATGAAGTTAATAGAAGGATGTAACCAAAACGCTCAACCTTAACCCTATAAACAAAATATGAACGGCTAGAAATGAAACCTAACAAAGTTTTGCCAAAATTAAAGTAAACAGCAAAGTCAGAAATAATCTTGAATCATGACTATATAGATATGTCTTCACGTAAAGGTTAGCCACGACTTGAATACACTAATATTTTCTAAAAAAGTCTAAGCTCCATCCCGCCAACCATGGTTTGTTGCGAATCTGCTATCCACGGTTAGTTTGGGCTTGAACTCTTTTGTTCAGCAAACTTAGTAGAAAGCCGGGAAGCACACATATTAATGGCCACATTTCACATATTAACACATTATATATCTATTCAAATACCTTCACCATTGTAGGAGCCAATTCCATCGGCAATTTCAGAAACAAGGCTTCTGTATTGCCTTGCTTTGTTTTGTGATTTTCCAAGGTCTTGCGATAGAATACGTAGACTGTTCAGAGTTGCAGTCTGATTTACGACATTGCATTTATCACTAGGTGTGTTTGAGAGAATTAGTTGATTAATGTTGTTTGTAATATTTGAATTAGTCTGCAATGGATTATGGAAAAAGTTGTGTGAAAGTGGCTTTAGATTATCATGGCGGGCAATGTAAAGATCCGGTGTCAAACTGTTCATTTTGGGTGCAACAGAAAACCAAGGACGGCGCTGATATCTATGGCTTAACCATGGGATTGAGGATGGGAGGTCGCGGAGGAGGGATGTCCGGGGAGGGAGACGGGGAGTTGCAGGGCTGCAGAGGGCACCCTAGGCGGCAGCGCAGGAGAGTGGAGGGAAAACACATGTGGAGATCGCCGGAGAGTGGAGGGAAGACTATATATATATTGTTTTCAGACGTTAATTTGACAAATGGTACAAGATCTTTATCATACAAGATTATACAAACTTTATAAGATCTCCCTGGTATTAATAGTAGATATAATATAGACAAACCTTACAAGATGTCCATAAACATTACAACATTTCTGCAAATATTATTATTTTTAGCAGACATAATATAGACAAAAGTTACATCCACAAACTTTACAAGATCTCCCTCGTACCTTCATACTGGGCTGTAGATCATACCTTCATACTGCGCTGTAGAGGGCCTCTCGATGCAATAAGATGTACGAAAATAAGAACTAAAACGGATTGCGCTCTATTCCAACATACTCGAAGTGACCCTTGGGAACATCTATTGGAAGGATTCCATCGATAGCGTTATATCCAGTACATAACATCTTTTAAGACTGCCTTGCGGCGGTGGGCAAGCCTCTCAGCTTGCTCCTTCGCTTTCTGAAAAACTCCAATCGGGTCTTCTTATTTTGAAACAAAAAAATGCAGCTCATTGACACAATAACAAACCTTTATTATCTATGATTGCTTGAAATATAATACAAAAGGTTGTGTAGATTTCACTTCAAATCTAGAAATGTTAGCAAAAACTGAGCAGACAAACTTGAGTTACTGCTTAGTTATAAAAAATTTCAGGTCAACAACTTTTTTCTTCTGGGTTTTACAGCTTAGACAGAACAACTTGTGTGTTTGACAACTTCTTACTCTACCGTTGTTTTACTTGGACTCAGTTACTTGACTAGTTTGGTTTTAGTGGGAATTTACAAAGGATATTTCTTAGTCTAAGAGACTTAAGAAATTACAAATGTTTTTCACCCACCAGGAATATGAAGTAAAACCGGACACAATCAACAATTCAACACAACTATAAAAACATATAACCAAACATAAGCGTGGAACTTTTACTCGGTAAGAAATTTATGGATTCTTTGATCTTTCACTCAAACGGTAAATGTAAACACTCACACAAATAATTGAGAAAAAGTCATCTAAGTAAACATGCATTTCAACCATAAACTATTTGATATATATAACTTATCAAGGTATAACAAAAGGTAATACAAACTTGTCAGCTCTTTCATAGATCCTTGTATAGAGCTTGGGCTCTTGAATCAACCACACAAAGCTTGGCCTTCAACTCTATTATTTCTTCACTCTTTTCTCATAATTCTCTCTTTTAGTTTTCTCGTGAGTTCTACAATTGATTTACAAACTTCTTATACTATTTATAGGCAACTTGAAAAATTGATTCTTTGTGAATCTACATACTTGGGATTAATGGTTGTAATAACTATCTACCTACAAACTTAACTTCATAAATTAATTCAACACTATTACATTGTAGAATCATGAGCGCTTCACTCTTGTCAAGCTAACTAACACACGCACTCTTGAAGAGTCGACCAAGGTCTTCTAGGGCTTTTGCCAGTAATTACTTTGTGGAACGCTCCCCATTAATTATGAGCAGAAGGGGATCTTAAAAAAAATTTTATAAAATGTTTCATATCTTAGACTTGCTTTGTGCATGACATGGTTCACTATGCAGAACTTGTCAATCCAAGACAACTATGTAGATACTGAAATGTATCCCTCACCAATGGTTTTGTAAAGATGTAGGCAAGTTGATCTTCAGACCTACAAAATTCTAAACAAATTTATTTATTGTTTACCAATTCTCTTATGAAATGAAACCTTGTGTCAATGTGCTTTGTTTTCTTGTGAAACACATGATTCTTTGATAATGCCATGGTTGAATTGTTGTCGCAGAAGATGGTTGTCGATTCCTGTTGTTTTTGCAACAAGTCTTGAATCGACAACCATCTTCTGCGACAACAATTCTCTTATGCAATGAAACCTTGTGTCAATGTGCTTGGTTTTCTTATGAAACACATGATTCTTTGATAATTCAATGGATGAATTGTTGTCATTGAAGATGGCTGCCGGTTCTTATGTGTTTTGCGAAAGGTCTTTCAACATTATCTGCATCCACATAGCTTGACATGCAGCACTTGTCGATGCAACATACTCTGCTTTTGCTGAAGACAAATTTACTATGGGTTGTTTCTTTAAATCTCATGAAACAACACCTTTACCAAAATGAAATGTGTATCCAGATGTGCTCTTCCTGCCATCTATGCTCCCTCCATTGTGATTGTTAGTGTATACAATGAGTTCAAAATTTTCTGAGGTTGAATACATAATTCCAAGGTCTATTGTGCCACTTACATACCTCACAATTCTTTGACCTTCTTGCAAGTTAGAGTCTTTTGGTGACTCCATGAATATTGAGATTAGACTTACTCCATACACGATGTTTGGTATTGTCGCTTTTAAATACATAAGGCTTCCAACTAGCCTTTTAAATGACGTAGGATCAATAGTTCATCCATCACCATCCTTTGTCAATTTTAAACTTGTTATTACTAGTGTTGAGGATAGCTTGCAATTAGACATATTAAATATTTTTAAAAATTCACTTGCATATTTAAACTGTGATATATATATACCACTTTCATACTACTGAACTTCATTGCCCAAAAAAAACTTCATAATCTCAAGATTAGTCATTTCAAGCTCACTTTCAATGAGTGCTTTAAATTCTTCTATGCCAAAGTCACGAGTAAAAATTAAATCATCTACATACAAGCACACAATTAACATATTACCTTGCTCATTCACTTCGGTGTACAAATTCGGTTCACTTTCACTTCTGTGAAATCCATTTTCAGTGAGATAGAAATCAATATGACTGTACAGAGCTCTAGGATCTTGTTTCAAACTATAAAGTTCCTTTTTTCAACCTATACACTTCCTCTTCTAGATGTACGTGGTTGTTCCACATATACTTCGTATTCTAGATATCCATTCAAGAATCCAGACTTAACATCCATTTGATAAACATGCCATTTGTTTTGTGCAACAATGGCGAAGACTGTTCTGACTCTATCCATGCGTGCGACAGGTGAAAACGTTTGATTGAAATATATAATGGGTTTCTATTTGAACCCTCTCGCTACCATTCTTTCCTTTTTCTTCTGCACATTCCCATCAACATCTTGCTTTGTCTTGTAAACCCATTTGACATTGATTACATCTTTGTCTTTTGGTACATCAACCATCTCCCATGTAAGATTATTCTCAATGCATTCTTCATCCATGGTGTGTGCCATACTTCTTCTTTGACAACTTCCTTAGATGTTAGTGGATAATATATATGAGAAAATAATGGAAAGAGAGAGAATGAATCTGGTGTACCAGATTCATATATCTCATGCAAACTTCTTATCTTCATCAGTCTTGATGATGTTGACCTCAACAAAATGCTTCATGGATTTTGTTGTCCTCTTGGTGTGCTTCTCGGTGTAGCTTGAGATACAACTTGTATTGATGTTCCTTGTGTTGAACAATGTCACGGTGTGAGGGGATTCGAAGGTGCTGCAACTGACTGACTTACATGTGGTTTTTGAACCACTTCCTCCACCATGTCATCATGGTAGACATTCGACACAATCTTTACCTTTGTGTCGACAATTCCATCCCATGATTGATTCTCGAAAAATTGAACATATCGATTGATTATCACTTTCCTTGTGACAAGATCATACAACTTGTATGCTTCTGTGTCTTCAAAGTAGCCAACAAAAATATATTTGTGTGCCTTTTTGTCTAGCTTCTTTCTTAGCTCATCTAGAACATGAGCGTGTACAACACAACCAAAATTTTTTAAATGAGAAACGCTATGATTCATACGTTTCCATGCTTCTTGAGGAACTTTGTTCTTCACACTATTTGTTGGACACCGGTTCATAATATATACAACAATTGTGACTGCTTGACCCCAATATTCATTTGGTAAATGCTTGGATTCCAACATGTTGCATGCCATCTCCATAACGGTTCTGTTCCTTTTTCTGGAAACACCATTCTACCGAGGTGTATACCGTGCAGTGAATTTCGTTTGTATGCCATGGGTCTTGCAAAAATTTAGAAATTAATTTAAAACATATACACATAATTTGTCGATCCTTAATATTTTGATGCGATGTCCACTCCGGTTGGCCATGAGTGACTTGAACTGCTCAAAATAACTAAATGCATCATATTAATGTTTCAGAAAATATACCCATGTTTTTCTTGAGTAGTCATCAACAAAAGTTATAAAATAATTGTAGCCACCAATGGATGATGTTTGCATCAGACCAAAAATATCAGAGACCCCAATTTCAAGTGGTGTTGCATGCTCGATATGACTTTCCAAGTCAAAAAGTCTCACTATGCTTCTTGCAAAAAATGCAACTTTCACAAACCCTTTCTGGTCTGTCAATTAATGCAAATAATTTCACCATTTTCATTTGTGTGCAGTACCTTCATCCCACCAAAATTTCGATGTCCAAATATGCAATGCCACAACGAGGATTCATTCTAAACTTCTGTCTGAAATGCAGCTTGAAAATCAGCACTGCCATTTTCTTTCTTGTCGAGGTGCTCGACTGTTTCTTTACTTTCTGCATTGAATGCTAATCTTGTATTTGTATTCCCTTTCATGTTGGGAACTATCCTCAATGGAAGCAAGCGGTTTCTTTTCATTGTCACTTTTTCTATCAGCTAGTCGCTTGGACGCTTGTCTTTAATCACATAGTCATCATCTTCTATGTAGAATCTGTAGCATTTTTGTATTAGCTGTCCAATGCTCAACAAATTATGTTTCATACCTTTGACATAATAGATATTAGGAATATACTTACTCTCTTCCTATATTGTTAGATTACGAACAGTACCTTTTTCCCAACATAGTAACTTGGACATTGTTTCCAAGTGTAACATTAGTTTGAGCTGAATTATCTAGACTAAAAAACAAATTTAAATTATGATAAAAATGATTGTTGTAGCTTGATTATAAGTAACATATGTCATGTGGACTTTCTTGGACAATAATGTATTCAATTGGAGATGCATATGCCATTAACATTGCACTTGTCAGAGTGCTTGTGTTGGTCAACTGATTTGGGATTTTCCTTCCTTGGTCATATTGTTTATTCCTGCATTCATATGCATAGTGACCGGATTTCTTACAATAATGACACTAAATTTTTTATTTATCAAACCTATGACCACTTGGCTCACTTGGAATATGATTCTCTCATCTACCAGCGACATTTCTAGCTACGTCTTCCTCTTGAATAACTTCTTCCTCAGCCTCTAGATTTGTTTCTCCCCTTGCCTCTACCATGGCTTATGGATGATTGTGCTCTGAATGCACCTTCCAATGAAGTATTTTTTATGCTGATTATGTGTTCATGATTGATAAGCGAAACTTGCAACTCATCAATGGTTAAAGCTGACATATTTTTGTTTTCTTCGGAGGTCACGACGAAGGATTCAAATCTTGAGGGAAGACTTCTCAGAACTTTTTCAACCACTCCTTATTATTCTATGGTTTCTTCCTGAGATTTTAGTTAGTTTATCAAACCAACAAATCTGGTGTAGAATGTGTTTAGAGTCTCTGAATATTTCATTGACAAAGATTCAAAATATCTTCTAAGAATATGCAACTTGTGTTGATGTATATGTAACTTCGGAATGTATTTCACTTGTATTTCTTATCTATTGTAACCCGATATTTATTCTGGGATGTACTTGAGTCATGTCATGCCCCGATGTTTCTATCGGGAATATCTATAATGTAAACAAGTCATGTCAAGTCATTGTGGGTAACCCTTCTATTGGTTAAGGGTAAAATTCCCTGCAGTTTTGGGGAACTAGGTTTATTAGACTCTCCTAGTGAGGTCAGCCCTCGTAGGGTTTAGTCAAGTGGGGAACTAGTATAAACAGAGAGCTGGCCTCTCTATTTATCACACATCTCATACACACTCAAGTGTAGTGCATAGTTGAGAAAGGAGAAGACACTCAGGCTAGATAGAAAGAAGGTTACTGCTGTCGGGAGATCACTTACTATTTTGGGTTCTACTTTTGGTGTTGATTCTATTTCTAAGGAAGTTGCGGGGTTTTCACCATTTATGGTTTCCCCGAGGATAAACAATGTATTCACGTTCTCTTTTGTTTGATTACTGTGCTTATTATTCTCTCAGTTAAATATCCTAATGTATTGCTAGCTTAATGATAAAAATCTAACAACTTGGAAGTCTTTACCTTGTCCAAGCCTTGATAGGCAGTATCCAATGTGTCCCATGACTTCTTACAGATAACTGTTGGCGATACTCTTGGGACTATTCTTTCATGCATGGCCTAATGTATGTAGAACAGAGATTTTCCATATTTCTTCCTATGTTCCCTCAAGACATCTTCCTCAGTTTGTGTGATATTGTGATAGGTTTGGAGCATGTGTGGATTTTTTTGTCTCCAAGCGTTTTGGAATCGAGAGTTGAGTCCATATTCAAGAGAACGATTGTGTGAGATTGTTATATTATGTATGATATTCCAGTTCTGCATAACCATGCTAGACAATTTCCCATACATCTTGAACTTTGAACAAAGTCTTCATTGTTAGAGACTGTTATTCATAATTATTTCCTAAAAAAATTGGAGTTTGCAATGAAACAGAAGCAGAAGCCATTTTTAATTTTTAACTTTGCTTAGAAAATTACTTTTGCACTTTTAAGACAATATTTATTTCTTAAACCTTGCTCTAATACGAGTTAGCAAAAACCAAGCCGAAAAACTTGAGTTACTGCTCTGTTATAAATTTTTTCATGTTAACCTATTTTTCTTTTTACTTGTCATGTGAAACTTGTCTAACTCCAACTAGAGAAGTCTACCAAATAGTTGGAACGGACTATTTTATCTTGACAAGTTCTTACTTGACTGTTTTACCGACAAGTTTTACTTTGACAGCTTGTCGGTTTTACCTACATGTTTTGCAAAACCGACAGGTTTTGCTTCAACAAGTTGACTTCAGCAACTTGTTGATCACCGAAAACTTGTTGGTTTTACTCAACCATTTTACATAGACTCACTTACTCGAACGGTTTGGTTTTAGTCTGAATTTACGAAGGATATTTCTTAGTCTAAGAGACTTAAGAAATTACAATATTTTTTCACCCAACGGTAATAAAAATTAAAAACCAACACAATAAACAATTAAACATGATTATCAAAACATATAACAAAACATTTAGGAAGCCTTGGTCGCTCATCCTTAAAACCTAGAACTTTTACTTGCTAAGAAATTTATAGATTCTTTGATCTTTCACTCAAAATGTAAATGTAAACAACATTCAGACAAATAATTCTGGAGAAAATGTTGGCTAAGTAAACATGCATTTCAACCATAAACTATTTGATATATATAACTTATTGAAAAATAACAAAAGATAATACAAACTTGTGAGCTCTCTCATAGATCCTTCTATAGATCTTCAGCTCTTCAACAGAATCAACCACACAGAAGCTTGGGCTTCCACTCTATTATTTCTTCACTCTTTTGTCATAATTCTCTCTGTGAATTCTCTTGTGAGTTCTGCAATTAATATACAAACTTCTTCTACTATTGATAGGAAACCTGAAAATTGCTTCTTCTACAGACTTTCCATTAATATATATAATAACTATATACCTACAAACCTAGCTTCAGAAATTAGTTCTATTGGATTACATTACAGAATGGTGAACACTTCACTCTTGTGAGGATGGCTAATTGAGACTGAACTAATATCAAATCTAGCAGAGTCCGATGAGGTATCGTATGGCTTCTACGAGTAATTACTTCTTCCAACACGAAAGTCAACCTAAATTTTGTCTGATTTCAAGGTTTGGACATTTCTCATTTAAGCATGGATGGATGCACACTTTAGCAAAATTATTGTGCATATAATAATAATTACACCGAAGGTTCTTATTAAGGGTTGTTCCTATGCAGATTTATTCATATGTCGACTGCTTGTGAAGAGCCTTCCAGTGTCCATAGATTCTTAACGTATCACTGACAACATGGTTGACGACGCGGAGTTATTCATGGCATGACCCTGAGGTAATCTAATATCATATTCATGTTATAATATGGATCTTCCATAATAATATCGACCTTAAGACCTCCATCATGATCCCAAAGCCATATTTTCTTAAAATAAATTAAGATAGGGTAACCTTTGGCTTCTGCAACTGGGTAATTTTCGCTCTTGGTCTGACGGTTCCCTTCCACTTCTGTAAGCACGTTAATATTTTCTTGTTCAACCATCATGGCATGCCATGGCTTCTTGAAAGCCACCGAATGTACAGTTCTGTAATCGCAGCCTGGAATGTCGGGGGTTTTAACGGACATCTTGTTCTTTCCAAGCAAAAACTAAGTTGATGTGGTGTATCATTCTTTTTTTCTTTCTTTTTGAAGTCTTATGATTTTCTTAATTTGTGCAAATAAATCTGCCTGGGATGGAAAAGAATGATGGGATTAATTAGCGTCCCGATTTGTAGTAACGTCCTGTACTATACTTGTTAGACATTATTATAACCAACTAACTAGTACAGTTAAATTACAAAAATATATCCAACAGAGTCCATAGATTCTGAATTCATTCCCACAATGAATTGTTGTTTATTTTCCTTGTATACATAATTTGTGGTATTTCTTGAAATTATAATGTAGTGCATGGAGGTTATCGATGTGACGTATTCTGATTCGCATGTCGTGTCATTTTTATTGACTTGCATCTAGTTGTTTCGATTAGGTAAAGGATCAGGGATGATTTTAAGGAACCATAATTATTTAAAAGTGTATAAATGTTGGCTAACCTTACCAATTTTTAAAACACCAACTATAAAGTGGGTATATTTTTCAAAAAATATTTTAATTTCCAAGGATTTTATATCATTTATATAATAAATTGTCGATTTTTAGGCTGAAAAAAGTTTACCCTATCAAAAATAACAAAATGGTGAATCTTATTATTTTGAAGAAATCCCCTAAAAATAGCCCCATGGACTAAATTTCGCCGTTAAAATGATCGCTGCAATGGATGTCAAAATTATTCGATCACTATGATGGACACCTTGTCAAGTAGGTCCAGTAATATAAAAGATATGCAATAATCTAAATGGGAACATAGCTTCCATTTGACCACTCCTCGTAAAATATGTTGCTGCAATTTCAATCATTCCATTCACAGCGCCATTAGTTGTTTGTCAAATGGTTGTGCCTGCGACCTCCATGTTATGATTTTTTGAGAATAGTGATAGTCAAACTTAGTCTCCACACATGGAGCTAAGAGGCCGCGCTTGGGGTCGGGCTACGGATGACATTATGGTCACTCAGAAACCCTTAAGCGCACATGACGCTTGCTCATTTCGAGCAACTGAGTTTATGATGCATTCAATAATCCATATGCAAAATGATACAGACATATTAAATTTGAAATAAAATATTTGAAAATTGACCAACCCTTATTAAAATTTAATATGAAATTTGAAATAAAATATTTGGAAATTGACCAACCCTTATTAAAATTTAATATGAAATGTGACAGAAACTCTGTAAAATCTAGAATAACAGTAGAGTTGACCCGGCTATACAGAATAACCGTACAAATTTTCAGACGAGACAAGGTCAGGCTAAAAATGCGCATAGTTTTGTTGATGGGCTTTCATCATTGCGCTTAAGGAAGCTTCTAGCGCGATTTTATAGGTCATGTGTGGAGGCTTCATGAGGATAACTTGCAAATGGCCTTGCTGTGTGGATACACATGAAACTCTGTCTTATTATGTCTAATACGCGACTATATATGTTTGATAAAACCCCATACGAATTCATTATTTTTGAGAAATCCATGCTTATCATGATACTTCATATTAATTAAATCAAAACTCAAAAATAAATTATTAAAGAATTGAAACTAAAATAAGGTTTAGTACCTCAAGTTTTCCCAAAAAAAAATTTAAGAATATGAAATAATGGTTTATAAAATAATAATAATGAATAATTTAATACTTTAACAATTTTTTTTTTTTAAATTTTAAGTTAATATTGTAAATTTTTTTATATATTTAAATAATATCATATAATTAGTAATAAAAATTTAAATAACCTTTAAAAACTTTTTTTTTTAAATTATAAAAAAAAACTTTATTACATCAAAAATTTTATTTAAGGGGCTTGTTTCTCAGTGATTTGTGTCGCCTGTCAACGGTGAGGAGTCTCCTCGTTTCGAGTGACTTGGTTATGTATCCATGATGACATGGTTGACAACCCAAAGTTATTCATGGCTTGATCCTGTTGGATGTAAATACAAACAACGATCTCTTAAGGAACAAGAGAGTTGTCATGGATTGAAATCGAGTTGATGATTATTCTTTCACATCTCTGATAAGTGGAGGCCTCGGGCTGCCCCCTTAGTACTCTTGTCAAAATTTCATGGTTTTAATCCCTTATAGAACATTGCAGTTGTTGTAGTAATCTCTAGTAGGTGAAAGTTCACATATTGAAGGAAAATTGGTTGAAGATGATGATCCCCTCCTCACAAATGGTGACTTTAATCCTCTTGGATTTAATGAAAATAGGCCCTTCAAATTGAATGGTGAACTGAACCTCTTTCTCCATATGAAAGTACTATTGTATCTCCATGGACATGTAGTACTATCTGTAGCATGAAGATAATCCAAAATATGGGTTCTAGAATCTCTCAATGTAAAATTGCAATGCTCATTCCCTGAAGATACAAATGAATACAATGTTGATAAACTATGAAATAATTCAGATAATGGGTCGTTTTACATTGTTGGGTCTCCCTTAGAACCTATGCTAGTTTCACCTCCCCCTACTTCCAATATTATACTCCCGGCATTAAATCGATCAACACACTCGTTAAATCCTTCAGTTTCCAAATATGAGCGTGTGTAATGTAGTCTTGTATCCCCCACACTCTTGAAAATCCAGATCATTCATGTCTTATGCACTATTTCTAGCTCTAGTAGCACTTGGGTTTCCTGATCTAAAACTGTCGTGCACAATGATCCAGGTCGTGCCCACATTCATGCTAGGGACAATAGTCGAATGAATGAGTCGATTTAGGTTATGGCAGAAGCATATTAAGAGATACAACAAATAAGGAAACACAGTAGGTCGACAAGAAACATACATAGAGATAATATGCGAGAATTCAAGCCAATTTACTACTTCTGCTCCATGAAAGATGGAGGAATCATATGATGATCAGCAAGAGTTCTATATTACATTAATGTACATGCTTATATAGGATGTGGAGACGCTTGGGTGACTACCCACTACGTTTAGTTACAAGAAGTTATAATGGTCATAATTTCAATCGTCGCAGAGTATGTTGGTATGTTGTTGACTGCGAACTTATCGAGATGAGCATGTCGAAGACAAACCTGCCGGTTGTCGGTTTTCAAGGAGAACCTATCGAATGAGAACCTGTCGGTTGTTGGTTTTCATGGAGAAATCGTTAGAGGAGAACCTGTTGTTGGTTGGATCACAAAACCCCAACCATCCCATGTTCTAGACTAGGGCATATTCGGGATGCCATGGAAGGGACAAAGGGGTTTTCTAAATACACAATATTGGATTTACATAAAGGACAATTCACATGTAACCTTAGCCAAACATCAATGTAGTTAATATGGAATGTATGGCTGGATTTGGGAAGAATCCTGAGAGCCTCACTCTCTTGCAACTTAACAAGACAAACTACACACTCCATGTTGTCTATGAGATTCTCTAGTTTAGTGAATCTGCATAGAGGAATGGATATGATCACAACTTCACCGAAGCCATATGAAAGAGTAATTATATGCCATCCTTCTGGGTCTTGGGATCCTTCCAATGAATAAGAATGGACTTGTATACTCTCTCCATATTCCAAAATCATACGTCTCGTCCTGAAAAAATTTATCCATTGAGAATCTTTGCAATACTTGGAAAAAATATTATAGCAACTTGCCACTAGTAAAGCATTGTCTAGAACTACAAAAATGGCTATGAGGGCAGGACTAATGGTGGTGGTGGCAGAGTTGTGCTTGGTGGGTCGTTTACTTCTAGATACATCTGGTGAGGCTTCCCATCCAAATCATATAACCTGCTCCAGAGGAAATATCATGGGGAAGTCCTTCAACAGATCTACTTCAAACCTATAAATTTGTTGAAAATACATAGATGTAATAAGTTATTATGTTAATGGAGAGTGAAGGATAATAAACCCACTGCAAAATCATAAATAATGCCACTACAAATTCAGAGTGAATTGATGTAATGATACAAAATTCCTAAGGAAACTACAAATCGCTTTAGAGAAAGAATATTCATGGTGTGCTAAGATCTGGGAAATGATGGAATAGCCTACCCATTCGGAAAATAGACTCCATGGGTAAAATTTTCATGAGTTTTTGAGCTAGTTAATGTAAAACCAACACATTCTAAACTTCATAATTGAACTGATATTGAATCATAGACGCCTAGCCACGGGACTTCCAAATGTTATGGATTTATTCTTTCACATTTTTTATTATAAAATGCCTACACTAGAAAGCAACTCGAACCTAACCCAATGATTTCGAAACTGGAGCAACAACAAAGATTTTCTAGCAGTCATTTTGTTCTTGTTTGAATACTTTGGTTGTCAGAATATAAGAAAAGAAACATCTGAAAGATTAAAGGTTGGAAAGGACACAACTCACATTGAATTTTCCTCTATGCCTCCTACCACCTATATTAATTAATGCATACCATCCATCTCGGCATTAAATAACTCTTATGTCATGTCTTTTTTTAATGTTGTTGCGTTTGTGGCGTACAGACTATGCATTTGACCAATACAATGCAATCAAAATCTCGCAGTAGTTACACTAACCTCACATAGAGAGGCCAATTTAGGGAAAGATAAGTTCGTCTTGTAAACTATACTATGAACATAATATTTTCAACTTTTCCACACGAGTATAAATCTGTGCTAAATTAATATTTCTTCTACATAAAGATCTTTTTTTTTTATAATTCAAAATCAAAATTATTTGAGAAAACATAGATTGTTTTTATTATTTTATTAAATATGTGGGTTCTTACCTAATTAAATTGTTTTTTCCAGGAAGAGGACATGCGATTTATATTTTAATTTTTTTAGAACCTAATTGAAGTTTTGTTTCAAAAAAAGACACAGGATTTAAATTTTATATTTTTCCAAGGATAATAATAGTTGAGTGTTAAAAGGTTAAAGTATAATTGATTGTATTTGGATATTCTTTATTTTATAAATGTATTTTTATAATTGGAACATACTGAACCAAACAAAGTTATGGTGGGGTGTGGAAATTGAACCCAGGTGTTAGAACAATTACACTCACAAAAATTGCCAATTACACATGCAAATTACACACAAAGGAGACTGAATATGGAGTAGAACACTAATGTGTATTGAATAAGTGTACAATAGCCAACCCTGTGAAGTCATAGGCTGCCACAATAAATAATTACATGAGATATTTGAATGCATTGGGATGCCATTCGAATTGGTCAAAAGCAGGCTTACTAAATCTAAGCAAATACCCCATAGGTGCATAAATCAGCTTCCAAATCTGTCTAGGAGCTCACGAATTGGAAAAATCAATTAGGAAAGCTAATAGGTGATGGAAGGACAACTCATACATGATTTTATTAGGAGAAAAGAGTGGAGGATGATGAGGAAAAAAAACAAGTTAACTTCACCTAGTCAAACATTCCCAATTGCCTTAAAACTCAACAAAAGCAAGCAATAAAACAGAAAAAGCAGACATGCGCTAGGAAGGCCAGGAATAAAGTAGAATTCATTACAAGAGGTTTCCCAAGCACTCAATGACTTATTTTTACCAATTTTAACAACTTTGGACATGTGGAGGACAACTTGCATAAGGTGGGATATGGAAACTAGGCAAAAAACAAAAATGGATTAATAAATGTCTAAGGTAGCTAACTATGAGTTGATTATTCTAACACCCCCCATTAAGCCCGACTTATGAGTAAAATATCAGAAAATTATAGGGCCTAGCAACAAGGCTTAGTCACCCTTTACATACTGCATGTCCATTTAACGAAGGAAAGAGGCAAAAACCTAGTGGGAAAAATCCTCCCTTAAACATGGACAGTAAAAAAAAATTTGAAAATATTGTCATCAATCATGATTCATAGCATGATCAACAATCCCCAGCAATTATTTGAGATTGCTGAATGTCTTCTCACAAAAAACTTTGGTGAAGATATCTACTACTTGTTCTGAAGATGAACAGAAAAGTAGGTGAATGGTGCCATCATGCACAAGCTGTCTGATGTAGTGCATATGGATCTCAATGTGTTTGGTTCTCTGTCTCTGAACTGGATCATTGCAGATTCAAATGGTACTTTGATTATCACAATAGATAGTTGTTGAGTATTCTGATTCGAAGCCACACTCACTAAGTAACCCCTGCAACGATAAACATTGAGTTGATGCATTTACAACTCCTTTGTAGTTTGCTTCTGTAGATGAGAGTGCAATGGCACTCTGCTTCTTGCTTTACCAATTGATTGGTCCTTTAGAAAGAATGAAAACATATCTTGATGTTGAATTTCGATCTGTGTTGTCACCTGTCCAATCCCTATCAATAAACCCAATCAAATCAAGATCATATTTAGCTTTGTAGAAGATCCCATGAGTCCTTGTTCCCTGAAAAAAGTTAAGGATCCTTTTGGATGCTCTCCAATGGATATCATGAGGCTGATCCATGTATCCTGAAGTGACACTTACTGCATAAGAAAGATCAGGTCGAGTATGTGTAAGGTACAGCAAACACCCAATTAGTTGCCTATATAGTGTATTATTTACCATAGGTGAAGAATCTGCTTCTTCAAGCTTAACTCCTGAAAGGAAGGGAGTCTTGCTTGGCTTGCAATCTTTCATATTGAACTTGTTCAGCAAATCCAAAGCATACTTGGACTGATGTACCTTTATTCCATGTTTGGTTTGAGCAATCTCAAGACCCAAGAATTGGCTCAATAACTGTTATGGAGAGAAATTCCTATGGCTTGGGGTACCACAACAGACAGCTTGACTCCAGAAATCAATCCTTTCCAATATGCAAGAGAAATCAAATATCTAACACTAAAGGATTAGACCTCATACCTTATTCCGGACAGTTGAAGTAGATCCTCATTGAGCTTTCCACTTCAACTTGAAGTGATGAATCACTTCCTCAACAACAAGTAAACAAGACATGCATAATATATATTGGTGTTATATCTACTCTAGCATATATAATCAACAACGTATAAGCATTTGAAATCATCCATGGATAAAATATTCATTCAAACACACCTTATTGGACATGAAAAGATATTTCTATTAATATAAAATCAGATATTACAATGAATACAAGCTCTATCGACACGTCTACAAATCGAAGAAACCGAATCCCCCACTTGGGCCTCCACCACCTCAATCATCCATCTCTCGATAGAAAGCTCACAAGCAAAAGGCAAGCTTGGGAAGAACACCAAAGGGCTCCAAGGGACAAAGGGACGTGGACTCAAGCACAAGTTCCGACAATAATGGACTATAGTTTCTTTGCTCTCAATTCTCTTATGCCTTCAATGTATCCAAAGAGTTCCTTATATAGCATTTCAATGGGGTAATGAAAGGTCGAATTCGAGCGATCTAAAGGAATATGGAAGGGTAGGAGACAAGTGAGTCAGATCCATGTCAAGGAAAACTCCGAAAGGATTTGGATTTTGTACACATCCCGATGTACGCGGTTTTAGGGGTCAAACTCGCGTATATACGCGATAAGGGGTTTAAAAGTCACGTATATAAATTTTCACATGTTTATAGGGATTGTCTAGGAAACATCAAAGGACAAAAAATGGTCCAAGGGGTCTAAGGAGTCTGTAGAGGGACAGGGGAAGGCCATGCAAGTGTGATTCACCTGGTGTGGTAAAATCATCCATAACAGATGCCCCCTAATGTGTGACGTTAGAGGGGTCATACGATGGCCGAAATACATTATAAGTCCATCCCATAAGTGGAGTGATGAAGAATCCCAAATAGAAGACCAGCCACCCAATTGGAATAGTACAATGATACAACTCTGCACATAACTGCAAATACATATAGCCATCTGAGATACATAAGAGTACAATGGCCATGAATAGGCATGATACAAAATATCACATAAATGGTCATTGCTCGCGTACAATACACATAGATTAGAATCTCCATGATTAAGATATACAAAGGATCATGAACTCCCTAATGGCTGAAGACATACAATGGATCAACATCTCCATAATAGCTGGAAATGTTTGACATATACTAAAATCAAGTCACGACAGCTAAAATCTCATGAACACTGGCATGATCAAGGAGGTAGAATATAAGAGATGCCAACAATCTGGAAGGTCTTCTACACAAACTGCTATGATTAAAAGTCCTACTATGTGAATATAGGTGTCAAGGTCGAACATAGTAGTCCATCGTCTGATTACCATTCATTGATGTATACTGTTAACAGACGCAAGATCACCCACCGATAATGATATTGGGAATCAAGGTACTAGAGTGAAAAATAACAAGTGTGAATAAATGTGTTGAGGTCAAACACTTGAGAGGATCCATCAATCAAGGGACAATGATATATTCCCAAAAACTATTGATGGCAAGAGAACCTGCCACTGATGACTGCAAGTCTCAAGGCACTCAAAAATGACTCTAGATTCCAATCCCTGAATAAATGGTCTGAAGTAAATGGTATGAAATCTTCTATAAGGAGGGAATTAAGGAATCCCCCATCATCCAACATGAGGTACTCATCAAATCTGTATAATGGAGAAGGACTTGATCATAAGATGCACGAACTAGTAACTGTACCGGGAATGGCCGACATGAAAAGTCAAGATAACTGAGGAATGGCCGATTAGGTTCCAAATTCCTTCGAACAAGAGCATAACGGTGAATGGTGACTGAATAAAGGCAGCATAGAATCGATATACAAAACTGGGACATCTCTGTGACACAAGATGCATCGACAAAGGCTCCATGGGGACTAGAAGCTTAACCAGTCGGTGGAGATAAACTTAGATAAAACGAGTACAGCTCCTAAATTCAAACTATAAACCCAACCAATGGATGTGATATACAGTGCTCTGTTCGAAGGAGACACAACTTGACAGCTGCCCGGCTTTTTCGATTTTTGAATTTTTTTTTAACTTTTTCAAATATTTAAAAAGCTTGAAAAAGAATAAAACTGCTTTATAGTTATAGACTAGGAGGAGATGAGTGTCATATGGGCAAACAAACTAGTTCCAAGTAGTGGAACATACCTATTCTTAGTGCAAGGATACATGCGTAGGACAACGACACTCGAGGGAAAGTCCCCTCTAGGTAAAAATAGGGGATCAAGCTGCAAAGGATATATAAAATGGCTTTGCATGGCTAGACATGAGATAGGCTCTGGCTATATGGCTGAACTCAATGTTAGGGAAGCCGGTGTAAGGCTCAATAAGGTAGTTAAAGCTCATGATAATGCAATTACAACTTGACATAAGGGATTCCTGAGGGAAATAGGCTAGAAAAAGATCAAGAGGAGTATGAGGCTCTTGCGAAATGTCATGGCAATACTATACAACAGACTCCCACACCCTAAGGGACAAAATGTCAGCATGGGCACCAAATACAAATAAGGCACTAACTAGGGTACCCATGTAAGGTCAAGCTCTACCACTCATATCATGCCACTTCTAAAATAGTAAGAAGGTTCCATGACATAATAGAGTGGGTTCGTACCTAAGGCTATAATGAAACGGTCACAAGGTCATGCAAAATGCAAACGGTGATGAAACCTAACCTATATGCTAGTTTAGACATGATACCTGAAATCGGCACGAATGGGTCAATCCAACGGCTGAAACGACACTTAAGAAGGTCTCCTACATCATAAATTAGTCCAAAAATGGTCCAAAAGGATTAGAAATGGTCCAAACTATAGAAAAGGGGGTAAAAATTTGAAAAAATTTGAAAGATTTCTATAAATAGTAAAAAATCCAAAACATAAAACATTTGAAACTTTTACCCAATTGAGCTCAGAACTTCAACAGCGAATTCCATGAGATCCAGCCGGCGGAATCCACTACCATTTTTTCCAGGTACTTACCCATGCTCTACTCTTTCATTTTGATGGAAATTTTGTCAAATTCCATGGTGTATTTAGGATTCTATGCCAGTTTAAGGTTCGCACCACAACCCACATGGAAATAGAGGGTTTTTTCACATATAGGGCTGGATATACACAGAAAATGCCCTCAAAGTCACGTACATATGTATTTGTCTAGCAAACAGTCGCGTATGTAGCCACGCTCAATGATTTTTAAGTGTTCTAATGGATCAAACTCAAATTTTATGTGTAGAATGGTCCTAGAGTGGAGAGAACGTGAACATGGTGATGTAGAAGAGGCAGTCAAGGAAGATCTAATGGCTCAACAAGCATTACGTGCATGCGGGCTTTACAAATTTTGGTGTCTTGGTGGCTTAAGAGCCAAACCAGGACTATCGCGGATGTTAGTGGACTACTGGAATCTAGACTCAGAGTCATTCCAGATAGACGGGATGTCCCTCACCATAGAAGTGGAGGACATATATTTTATTACTGGAATTTCTTGATGGGAGGAAGCGGTGAACCTATGATTTCACGGGCCCAGAGGTGGCCTTACTATAGATGAGTACATTGCAGTGTACTACTATCTAGACATGGAGAAGGATGGGAGTCAGATCCCAACTAACTCCATATAGGTGCTAGGCCCAAACGCCATCCTACTGACACTAGGCAGGATAGCAGGCTTAGCTTCACTCCACCAGGCCTCACCGCCTCTGATGTTCTATGCAGTGGAGTGCATGAGACCCACTATGTACAATTGGAGCACTGTGCTACTGGGCAACGTGAAACACCAACTCAGTGAGTGAAAGATGGGCAGGGTGTGAAACATCGGTTTCAGCAGCATACTGAGCATATTTTTCTTCGAGCGTGTTCCAAGATTGAGCCCTACAGTTGACATTTCTCTACATGGGGTTTGAGATCTGGCCCAATGGCATTGGGCGGATGCGATGCACATACTAGGTGGAGGTAGGGTGTCCAACCCCTATCCAACTGATTTCTTTCCATGGTAGCGACAACAAATAGTTGCCATTGATGACTACCCCTATGTGAGGATAGATTTTCGGAAAGACCCAGACATGCCGCTACCACCAGGATTGGCATACAGTGACATTGGTAATGAATCTCGACCCTCTTTTTAAGTTTTTTGAGTTATTAATTTTTTTTTTGTGTTTTCTGATTATGTGGAATCAAAAGACATGTTTTTGGGTGACAAATCATAGTGGCATCTACCATATGCATGAAAATGTGGGACCATGGTGGCCTGAAGGATTCCCTCGTCATAAACGGAGGGGAAGAGGGGATGATATCACCGTTGTGGATGCGGAGCAGACACTCCAAAGCATTCAACCAATTGCGTGAGACTAACACATAGAGTACCCATGGGGTAAGTCGAGGACTTTCTTAAGTCCATGCAGCACCAGGTCGTGGGTGTACCACAAGCATGGGTGCGGCTATTTCGACTGCTAGCTATAGCTGTAGTGACATTCCACGATCACAACACCCCTTCTCCTCCACAGGATTAGATATCTGGGAGTGATACATTTTGTACCACCCTGTATTTATATTTTTGTGGCTTAAGAGCCCCATTTTTGTATTATGACACTATGTATTACCACATTTTGGATGGTTATAAAAACTTTTATGATGATCAATTTATTTATTTACATGTGTAAAAATTTATGTTTGTGATGAGCTTATTTTGTATGAAACAAATGCCAATCTAACACGTAGTTAGCATATAATTTAGCAACTTGATTATTAATTCTTGGAACATGTATGTATGTTATATTTTCAACTTGTCGTTCTAATAATCTCACACGTAAGAATCTTCTTAATAATGTCGGATCTCTAATATGTTACAAACCATTAAGCTGTGACACTACTAACTCTGAATCAAGTCGTACCTCAAGAGAGAGAATACCATCTGAAATGGCATCTCGTAGAAGTTCAATAACAACACTATACTCAGCAACATTGGTTGGAGATGGTCGTAAACATCTGACTCTTGAAGACAATACCCGACCCATAGCAGTATAAATCACCCAAGCAACAGAGACTCAGTGTTGAGTGTGACGGCTCGCACCATCCATGAATCCTATGAAGGTGGATGATTCCATTGACATATGCCAAAAGAAACAGAAACTAAACACAAACTCGATCACCATAAGAAAAAGACCTACCTATGCAAAAATGTACAATAATATACAATAACCATCCTTGGCTGAAAATCATGCATAGTACTTTTTGAGATAGAGCCCATTTCTAGGCTCCGCCAAGGCCGTTCCTCATAATCCACTAACTCATAAGCACCCTTCTCTAACACACGTTTAACAACGTAAGGACCATGCCACATGGGGTTAAACTTTCCTTCCCCCAAGGGCTCTTTAGGTTGATCCCACAAAAGGACCAAGTCTCCCTCACTAAACCTCCTTGGATAGACAGACTTATCATACTGTACCTTAACGCGATGCTTATTCACTTCTAGAGCCACCAAGGCATCTCAACGCTGCATCAACTTGCTTTAGGTGGACCAAATGCTCCTCCAACAGAGAATTGTCTAGTAAGAGCTCTATGGCTAGCTTCAAAGAATGAATCTCGCACTCAACCAGAAATATCGACTCGACTCCATGTACAAGTTGATATGGAGAAAAACCCATGGCAGTCTTAATAGCAGTTCTATAAGCCCGCAAAGCAGGATATAACATAATGTGCCAATTATTCTTGCTTTGTGCGATGGTTCATCGGAGAATGGATTTAAGTGATTTGTTCACTACTTCTACCTATCCATTCACTTGAGGGTAGTAAGAGGAGGAATGCTCTTGTTTATACCCTAACTTTGATTCCAATTCTTCCATCATACGATTCTGAAAGTGCGAGCCATGGTCAGTGACAAGATCTTTTCAAATACTGAATCGAGTAATAATCCGGTTGAATGTGAAGTGTACAGCTATCTCATCGTTGGATTTAACTGTAGGCATAGCCTCAACCCATTTCGTGAAGTAGTCAATAGCCACTATGATATGATGATGCCCCCCAGCTGAAGCTGGGTTGCAATCCATAAAATCAAACCCCCACTTAGTGAAGGGACCGATGATGATGATGGGATGTAACGGGGTAGGTTTCGAGCACATATTACATGCAAACACCTAGCAAGGATGGCACCTATTGACAGCATCTACACAATCCTTAAAGATCGACGACCAGAAATAACCCGCTCTTAAGATTTTTTGGGTTGTAGAAAGCCTAGATAAATGACCACCATAAGCCCCACCGTGGAAATCATTCAGCACAAGCTCAGACTCCTCGTGAGTTAAACAACGACATAAAATGGATTCTACCCCATTGCAATTCAAAGTGTTATCCACTATGAGGTAATTCTTGGATACGTGATGTAATCGTCATTGTTCATCCTGTGAGAGGTGAGTACGGACCTTCAATGTTTGTAAATATATAATAATATTCGCATACCATGGGTCTAAATTTGAGATTAAGAAGATGTGCTCATCGATAAACGTATCTTCACAAACCAAGTCCTCGGCTTCGCTTGGGAAATATGATAAAAGCTTCGCAAAAATTAACGATTTCTTCGATTTTGCCGAAACAAACTTGAGATCGAATTCTTGCAAGATGAAAATCAATTTATTATATTTTCCCCCAATAATCCTTTGAGTGAGGATGAATTGAAATGGATTGAAATGGGCTACAACCAAGGTCTGGCGAAGGAGAATATAATGTCTGAACCGTGGAACCGCATGTACGGTAGCTAAGGAAAGCTTCTCAACATGGGAATAACAAATCTCTACGTTAATAAGATTTCGTCTCAGATAGTATATGACGTGCTCTGGGAGCTCCTCATCTTCTTGAACCCAAACCATACTAATCGTCTCCATGGCTGTGGCGACATAAAGTAGAAAACCACAATGATATTCTGGGGGACTAATCATAGGGGCCGATGCTAGGGCTCTCTTGAGTGCATCAAAGGACTCCTGGGATCACTCCTCCCAATAAAAGGTGGTGTACTTCTTCAAAAGATGCATAGAGCCTCTAGTCAAATTGGCAAAATTGACAATGAATCTCCATAAGAAGTTTCCCATGCCTTGCAAACATTGAAGATGTCGAATGTTTTTTGGGGGAGACAACTGAAGTATTGCCTCAACCTTCAAAGGGTTGACTCTTATACCCTCTTTAGAAAGAATGAATCCCAATAAGTGACCAGACTTCACACAAAATATGCACTTGTAAGGATTTAACCAGACCAAATAATGGTGGCACCTTTGGAATACTAATATCAAATGATAGGAATGACGCATTCTCATATGAGAATGAGAAACAAGGCCATCCAAAAAAACTTCGATAATCGATTTGAGATCATGGAAGATCAAGGTCATAGCCTGTTGAAAAATAGCTCCGACGTTTTGAAGGCCAAAAGGCATTTTCTGATATGCAAAGGTTCCCCAAGGAAAAATAAATACAGTCTTATGTTGGTCCTTAGGTTTAATTTGTATCTGATTGTATAAAAAAAATCCATCCATAAAGGAAAAAACCTCGCTACCCGCACACCCATCCAAAATTTGATCAATAAATGGTGTGGGGAAATTGTCCTTAGGACAGGCACAATTTAAATCATGGAATTCAGTACATATGTGGATCGATCCCTGCTTCTTATCAACCAAAACAAGATTCGAAACCCACTCTGTCAAGGGAATGGGATAGATAAAACCAGCTTTCAACAGTTTTTCTATCTCTTCCTTAATCACGGGTTCTTTCCTAGGATTGACTGCATGCAAGCGTTGTCGAACAAGTTTAGCATTGGGATAAGTCTTAATATCGTGTTCAACAATGCGAGGGTCGATACTTGGCATTTCATCATAACACCAAGCAAAGATATCACGAAATTATTTAAATAGTTTAGTGTATTCTTAAATCTGAGCATGGGAACATTCTGCCCCAATATAGACATTCTTTATCCTTCTAGGATCATGATAGATATTTATAGGAATGGTAAGAGATATATTTTCCATGTTCCCATTAGCCATCAGACCAATAGAGCTTAATGGAACCATGGGACTACCGATTCTCTCACTAAGAACCTCCCTAAAGTCCTCACGCTCCAAGCGGTCAAGCTCGGAAAGAAAATAAGATCTATGATGCAACTCTTTCCAAGGTGGCTTAACCCCTGACATGGCCTCAATAATCGCTTTGTCTAAAGGAAAGACACTATCAAGGCAGTCATGCACATGAGAAGACCAAAATTCTTAGGCAGGCAGCACAAATGGGTCCTCCTCCTCCATCCACGAAGAGCAAGGACTAGGATCTGCAACAAAGCCAATATTAGCTTGACAAGATACCATAGTTGCAGGCAATGGAACGTTTGTCATGATGGGCTCACTCGAAGTATTCGGTGTAGGAATAATCCAAGGATATTCCATATGAATCGTGCAAAAAGACACCGATCTCACAGATGTCAAAGCCTCACTGGAACTAGACCCTCTCATAAGGACAGGAGCATGACAACTAAAGCTTCCCATGAGGGATGGATACATGCCCACACCCACACTCCCAGTTTCCAAATCGGAGTGCTCTACAATCGGGATCAAAGCTCCTGAAGATGTGGTTACTGACAAATTCTTGAATGACGTTTGATCAATTGTAACTATCTTCCCATTAAATGGAGAGCATACAACATGAAATAGTGAAAAATCTATAGCTTGCATACTATACATCCAATTCCTACCCAGAAACAGATTGTAGTAAAGGGGCGCATCAACCACCTCAACCTCTATCGCAACGGTATTCCCTCCCAAACAAACCTTAAGGGAAGGAAGGATCCTGTGTGGCCTAAACAATCTCCCATCAAACACGGTTGACATGGTACTAGATTTAGACAACTCAGGGGAACCTAAACCCTTCCAACATGATAAAGACATCACAAAAGCAGCAACACCATCGTCAATCACAATGTTCTTGACGGTCGTGTTGAGACATTCTACATGAATCAAAAGAGACACATAGTAAGGAAAGTGAGGCTGAAGTCTTGTGGTTTCAAATTTAATCACGGAGGAAGAATTATCATCATTCACACTAAGGGAAAAAAGAAAATCCTTCCTTTGCGAAGGAAAACTCTGAAGTACTTCTAGTGTAGACATCGCACAAGGTGTGTGGCCCAAATCCTCGACAACAGAATAGCTATGGGCAGCTTGGGAATTAGGACTGTGCTCCGAATGCTTAAGGACTCCCATAGGAATGGAAGGTGCAACTTCAGGTTTATCCACAGGTTTTTCAATATGCAAAGGAGTTCTTGGTGGATCAGTTTCCTTCTGTGCATTGGGTTGTGACCAACCATAGTCCTTCGCGTGGGTCACAACCTTCATAGCAGACACCATGTTAATGCAACCATAACCACTACCCTCCGGTGGATCTCGATCACCATTAGACTGATCATGGGTCCTCAAGTTCATGTTTTGATTGTGAGGCAAAGGGTTAGTCAGCACAGCTGGGCCCTGCACTAAAAATCTCGAGGCTTCGTTGATATGAGGGAACAAGTAACTGAGGTGATCGTCCTTACACAACTTGCAAGGAAATTTAACCTTACATTTAGATTGCTTGTCCCCCCTAGAATTACAGGCGTTCTTGTCATTAGTGTTAGCATTTTCATTCCTATTCCAACCCTTACGATTGTTCTTACCCTTCTTTTTCTTCCTTCTGGGTTGCTGGTTACCGTTCTGGTCCAACGATTGCACCGAAATCACACTTGCCATTTGGGTGGGTTGGGACGAAGCCATGGCTTGTCGCGAAGCAGATTGGTTGATTGACCTATTTTACAACCGAATCCACAGGTATAGTACTCACACAACCAACAATTCCATCAGGATGTGTTCCAGGTTTAACTTTGGGGTCGAAACTAGAATGCGGAGCATTGGGAATGATCTCATATAACAAACCGGATTGAGCATAAATCAAATCCAGTTCCCGCGCCCTAAAAATGGCTTGTTCCTCATTTTGAACTCTAGATGTAGAAACATCCTTCTCTATATAAGGCAATAAGGACTTAAGGAACCATCCGAAGAGGAAATACCAGCGGTATAAAGGCTTTAATCAACCTCTTCCATCTACGCCACTCTTGGATATGGTCCAAGATATGTGTGGCTTTATCCTGCCAAAATGTTGACAAGAGTTCTGTACCAATGTCGTAGTGCACTGGTAGATGGAAGTGTTTAAGAAAAGTCATCGCTAGGTCATCGACCAAAGCGAATGCCCCCCTAGGAAACTCTATATACCTTTTTGCGACAGGCCCTATAAGGGTGCATTGAAATAGCGTTAAATGGATCGAATCTTGGTGTAAGCAATTTGAAGAGCACCATAGGTGAAAGGTAGTAACATGTTCGCTCAGATCCTCTCTCGGTTTGCCCTCGAATTTTTTAATGTCCAAGGGAAGCTTAGTAGGGACAACCAGTCAAGCCAGGTCATGAGATACATGATCGTTTGTCATTATCGACAAGTCAGGAAGATTTAGCGTTGCGAGGAAAGGGAGCCTAGGATGAGCAGGTCAGTGCAGCACTCCCTGATATTTTTTATTCATATAGGTCTAATTACCATAACCACCATGGCCCTGACAATAGTGCCCTCTTCCCGTTTGACCCGTGTAGGGTGGCATGGAAGCACCATAGTGTGGTGTACCTTAACTATTCGAGGCTACAAAGACATAATTTGGATAGTAAGAGGGTTGTTGATACCCTTACCCATAAGGTGAAGAACCCTGTCCATACTGCATCCCATATCAAGGTCCATAAGTCATTGCATGAGATGTCCCATGAGACACTCCGTAAGTAGGAATATACACTTCAGAAGTAGGAATATATATTCCAGAAGTAGGAATATACATCCCGAAAGTACGAATATACGATTCAGAAGTAGTAACATGACCTCTAGAAGTATGAACATGACCTCCTATTGGTTACTATGGGAAGACCTGGGTTTACTTATAATGTACCAACAACACCCCTAAATCACTATCCCTTTCGGCAACAGACCACAGAGTGGCCTGAAGTCTCACCTGAAGTGATATTAGATGGGTTGGCTAAAGACTTAAGTGTCCTTAACCAGGTTCTGTAGCATCCTGGTGTCTCGCGGATCTTCTTAACCACCGAGATATTCCTCCAAGTTGCAGTTCTCCCTTCCTCACGGACTTTGACAGGGGGTGGAATCCTATCGCATCGCAGCGACTAGGACGATGCACAAACTCTCCCCTCCGCAGTTCTCACTATCTGTGATATCCCACACCACAGCTCCCCTGTCAGTGTGATATCTCCTATAGTACGGCCCAAAGCGACTCTCAAGCTCCAAAGGGTTTCTCACTGGGAGGAATAACTCGGCTAACCTCCAACATGGTGTTAAACAACCTTACACGAACTTCACGGTTCAACACACTCACATCGCTATACTTAACTTACTGAATAAGTATACTGGAAGCACTTAACAAAGTGACTATTACTGTGTGAAACTCATAGGAAAACACTTGTTACATTTAAACTCCCCTTTAACTTTCTATAATGTTGTAACTGAATGAGAACATACTGACATTTACTAACTGATATACGGCATTCATGTAAAATATAATAGATAACAACTAAGTAAAGCACAATCACATGAAATAATCATATAACACATTGATTTTATGTGGTTCACTTCAAGGGTATAAGCTACATCCATGAGAACTGGTTTATATCTTATAACTTGGGAGAGTAAACACAGTTCCACTACAACCTCGTATCGAGCTGAGATCTTCTAGGTAACTCTGTGCACACTGCCAGGATCCCTTCTCTCTTAGATCTCTTCTCTTCTTATATTGCTTCTCTTACAATATACTCTTCCTCTCTCTCTCTCTCAATCCCTGTGGATTGTTACATACATACTCTAGGAGTTAGCTACTGGTTATAGTAAGATATTACAGACTAAATAACAGAACCAGAGCTCGGCTCTTCTATGATACAAAGATCTATAAGCTAACAGATGATTGAATATCTGAATAGCTAATGAGCTAACTGACTAACTAGCTAACCTTTTACAATAAAAAATACATCCCTTTATAGGCGGCCCAAAGGTCTCGCCATTACAACACTATGGGCCTCTCCCAACAGTAACCCAAAAACCCTAACTGTGACAGTCGGTCTATCTATACTCAAGCTGCCACTTTCTGTCACACCACAGCTTCCTACAGTCTTCCATGCTTCCCAGCGCTGACCGTGGGTACTGGCGACGCTTCCTCTTCTATCCTTTGCCTTCAATACCTCAGCCTTGTTGCTCCTTTTCCTTTATGAGGGTAGTTGATCCCTCCTATCTTCGCCGCTGCCTTAAGTGTAGTGGTTGAGCTTTCTTCTCTCGACCGCTCAGGTACTGTTACCTTTGACTTACTCGTTCGAAAACAACATCTTTTCTTGTAGCTGTGGGACCCTACTCCAACACCTCCTGAAACAATGGGCGGTACTTGAACCTGAGACACAACTGGTTGAGTAATAGCAGTACGAACATGACTCATAGCAACATTCTGGCATGAAGGACCACGTCAATGAGGTGGAGGGTGAACATTCGAAGAAATAGGGATAGAGGATGAAGGGACCTGTGAAATTATGTACGTGTTGTTCCGTATAATCACTTGTCTTGGATCTAGTATCCTAATAGGATCACTAACCCTAGGCCTAGCAGGAATATGTGATGTAGCTTCCACCCCCGGGATTGAAGGTGCAATGTGACTTGTGCTCCCAAACCTCTCCACATGGTAAGGAATGATAGTGCCCCTAGGCATAGTGTTAGGCTCAAACTCATACTCGACATGAAATGCCAATTCATGTGTGGGAAAACCAAACATACCATAACTACCATAAGTAGTGCTCATGGGTTGAAAATGAGTCTCATCATATTCTGGCATTCCATATCGGTGATGCGTCAATGGGGCATCAACACTAGAGTAAGTAGGTCTATCATGAAAAGTACCTATCTCAGAAATTACAGGACCTAGCTCAGTCAAATTAGGTGAAGGATCATAGTTAGGAGTAAAATATCCATCTTCCATTTGAATGGGAGAAGGTGGTTTAGAAATACCTTCTTCATGGTCTCCCATCGTGTGTGAATCAATGTCCGAAGTAGTCCACCTGGACTGTCTATCTCTCTCTCCCAAAAGAGGAGGAGATGTAGACGGGGGAATTCCTACTAAACAACGAGAATGGAAAGGCGCCGTACCCAAATCCACAATCACTCAAAAAATGTAAAAAGACTCTCTAACTATGCAAACCCTAGGCAAGCTAACCTGCATAGAGCATACACTAATAAAATCTAAAGCCAAACAAAGGCAATAAAGCATAGGATAAATGAGCTCCCAAATGAAGCAGTTATGTCTCTCCTAGGAGAGGCTCGAGACTCCCATACATAACAAGCGAAGGTACATAACCAATTATTGTGGCCCCCAGCTTCAACACATAAAGCATCTGTGCTGTCTGACCCCAACTTGGCTGGGACACTGAGAGAATAACCCCTATAGAGTACCCCCTCAATATCCTAGGTAAGGCAAGTAATATCACCTCAATATAATCAATGCTCAGGCGGATAGTCTCATGTGGGATTGAATGTATGGGCAGGGTAGAAAAGCCCAAAACTCTCAAAAGAGCCCTGAGATACAAATACAATCCTGTAAATATATCGAGTGCTGACTAGGGGTCATCCCAATCAATAATCGCTCACACTGCCTCGTGCTTAATGTCGTTTTGAGAGGAGGATCCTGAGAAACACTACTTCTACCAAGGAATTTCACACACTCACCTAGATAGACACATACATGTTATTGTTTAGTGGTCTTGGAGAATTTACTCACGATGAACTATTATAAGACCCTAAAACCTAATCTTGTTGGTGAACCCTACCAAATAAAATAGTGCAGTTCATTTTAATTAAGCGTTGATTTTAATTGGATTTATTACTCAAAAGAGGTATATGGTCATGCAACTAATGGCATTACAACACAACATGAAGCAAAATGCACACCTAACAATCAATGCAAATGCATTGTTTCCATGAAACACAGGGTATGCTACTACGTGAAACGCACAATTTTCTTTGAATGATAAATGCAAGGTTTCCTTAATGAAATCCTGACTAATAATTCAAAGCAAATCTAGTACAAGTACTATGCAAAATGTAAGATGCAATGCATAATGATAATCAAATATTTTTGGATTTTTTGAAATAAAAATGAGATAGTAAAGAAAAAGAATGGTTCTACAACCCCCAGACTCTGCAAGCACACTCAATAAGCACTCAAGCAAAGTACTAAGGTAACATAAATCTAATGCACTAATCCCAAAACAAAAAATTGAAAAATGCAATGACAAGAAAATTCTTCAAAAAAGAAATTTTACCCTAAAAAAAACGTCTCTGGTCAGAAACAGAGGTGTATACAGACTCTAGCAATATCAAAGGAGACTCAACAATCATCCAAATTCACCCAGCAACAATCAATCTTCCTCTAGAAGAAAAAAATAAGGGCATACACAATTGTTCGTAGTAAAGCCACATTTGTATGTGGATATAGCAGTGAAACCCATGTATATACGTGACTATTCGCAGTAAACCCACATGTGTACATGGATATAGCAGTGAAACCCACGTATATATGCGGCTGTGAGTTAAAAACTTGCATACAGGAAGAAAGGTGCATAAAAATAAAGGCAAACAGACAAGCTGAGACAAACTTCACACCAATCAGACACTACTAGGTAAACATGCCACCATACCTGACACAAAAACTAAGAAAAAAGAACAATTCAAAGTCATTGAATTCCTATATAAAACCCCCAAAGGACAACTACTAGGAACTCCCCAGCGGAGTCGCCAATTCCGTTATGGAGAGAAATTCCTATGGCTTGGGGTACCACAACAGACCGCTTGACTCCATAAATCAATCCTTTCCAATATGCAAGAGAAATCAAATATCTAACACTAAAAGATCAGACCTCGTACCTTATTCTGGATGGTTGAAGTAAATCCTTGTTGAGCTTTCCAACTTCAGCTTGAATTGATGAATCACTTCCTCAACAACAAGTAAACAAGACAAGCTTACTATATATTGGTATTAGATCTACTCTAACATATATAATCAACAACGTATAAGAATTTGAATTCATCCATGGATAAAATATTCATTCAAATATGCATTAATGGACAGGACAAGATATTTCTATTAATATAAAATCAAAGATTACAATGAATACAACCTCTGTTAGCACGTCTGGGAATCAGAGAAACTGAATCCCCCACTTGGGCCTTCACCACCTTAATCCTCCATCTCTCGATAGAAAGATCACAAGAAAAAGGAAAGCTTGGGAAGAAAACCAAAGTGCTCGAAGGGACAAAGGGATGCACACTCAAGCACAAGTTCCGGCAATAATGGACTATAGTTTCTTTCCTTTCAATTCTCTTATGCCTTCAATGTATCCAAAGAGTTCCATATATATATTTTCAATGGGGTAATGAAAGGTTGAATCCGAGAGATCTGAAGGAATATGGAAGTCCAGGAGACAAGTGAGTCAGATCCATGTCAAGGAAAACTCCAAAAGTATTTGTATTTTCTACACATCCTGATGTACATTGTTTTAGGGGTAAAACCCGCGTATATACGCGATAAGGGGTTTAAAAGTCGCGTATAGCAATTTTCACATGTTTATAGGGATGGTCTAGGAAACACCAAAGGAAAAAAAAATGGTCCAAGGGGTCGAAGGAGTCTACAGAGGGATAGGGGAAAGCCATACATGTGTGATTCATCTGGTGTGGTAAAATCAACTATAACAATAAACCCAAATCAGTCATAGAAAATGCATGGTTCATTACATCCTTCAAGGAGGCAATTTCATCCTTTGAGCTTCCTGTAATGAGAAGGTCATCTACATACAAGAAAATAATCATCAAAGAACCATGAATCCGCTTCAAATAAGCATTATGATCTGACTTGCATTGAACAAAATTCAATGATAGCAGAAATCCATCAATCTTGGCATACCAAGCCCTGGGGGATTGCTTAAGCCCATACAATGATTTTTTTAGCTTGCACACAAGAGATGGATTAGTAGCAAAGCCTTGAAGCTGCAAAATGTAAATATCTTCAGTAATATCTCCATTCAGGAAAGCAGACTTCACGTCCATGTGATGTACCTCCCACTGCTTCGAATCTGCAATGGCTAAGGCTAGCCTAACAGAGTCCATCTTTGCCACTGGTGCAAAGGTCTCATTGTAGTCTATACCATGTACCTATGAGGAGACCTTGGCTACCAATATTTCCTTATATTTCAAATGTGAACCATTAGTAGCAAACTTGGTTTTGTAAACCCACTTATATTGAACTAGCTTCCTCCCTAGGGGAAGATCAACCAACTCCCAAGTGTTGTTCTTCTGGAGTGAGTTGAACTCTTCTTTCATGGTTGTTTACCATATTGAATCATGTACTACATATTCATATGTTTGTGGGTTTGATTCAACCATCAGATAGCATTTCTCTACAAACAAAGGGTCTTTCATACACAGAGCACTCTCAAAATGAGATCTAGTCCTCCTAGGATCACTAGGATTTCCAGCTAGTTCTCCAGCCGCATGAATGGTCTTTGATGCCCATTTTTCTCTTATAGGACTGTTAGTATATTCAATTAAATAATCATTATTATACATATCATAATCAGCAAAATCAATTATCTCTTCACTTACATTCAATGGTTCTGGTGGCGAAGAGGATTCCCCAACTTCCACTGCTACTAAAGGCTCTTCTTGGAACTGAACACTCCTTTCAATGAAGGATTTGTTTTTGCTCAAATTTATCGGCTTGTACCCTTTTGAATCTTCAGAGTACCCAACAAATAGACACTCTTGGCTTTGGGGCTGCAAAGCCTTCCTCTTTTCTATTGGAATTCTAGCCCAAGCCTTTTAGCCAAAAATTGTGAAATGGGTCACATATGGCTTGTGCCCACTCCACGGTTCAAAAGGAGACATACCATCAAGATTTTTATGAGGCACCCTATTCTGAATATAGGCTGCACACTTTATAGCTTCGGACCAAAACTTTGGTGGAAAACCTCTTAGCCTCCATCATGCAGGTTGCCATCTCTTTCAGTGATCTGTTCCTCTCAGCAACACCATTTTGATGTGGTGTGTAAGGGATAGAATGTTGCATCTGAATACCTGCATCTGGACAATATTGAATGAACTCATATTTTACATACTCACTACCATTTTCAGATCCGAGGACCTTGAGTTTCCTCCCGGACTGGTTTCCAACCAAAGCCTTAAAGACTTTGAAGAGGCCAAAAACTTCGGACTTGTGTTTCGGGAAGTAAACCTAGCAGAACCTGGAAAATTCATCTATGAATGTCAATGCATATTTTTCTTGACTCATTGACATATAAGGAAATGGGCCAGAAACATCACTGTGGATCAACTCAAGAGGTGCAGACGTTCTCTCATGACTAGTTTTCTCAAATTTATGCTTTGGGTGTTTTCCTCAGATGCAACCTTGATAGACTCCTTTGGAAAACTTAATCTTGGGTAACCCTATGACCATTTCTTTTTCACTAAGATCAGAAAGATACTTATAGTTAAGATGGCCAAATATTTCATGCCAAAGATGGCTTGCCTCATTAGCATGAATTAGAAGAGCAGAGGGGTTTGAGTAGGGCAGGAAGTGTGAGAACATGTATACCTTCGAAGTGTGATTTGCAACTCCTTTTGCAATGACTTTACCACTTGAGATCCCTGTGATCTCAACTTCATTAGGGGAGAATATAACCTTCTTTGGAGACCCTATGTGGGTCATCTGATACACTAATAAGAGGTTAGAGGAAAGACCTGGAACACACAATACATTGTTGAACTTACCATGGTCAAGATCAATCCTCCCTTTGCCCAAAGTTTCAGTGAGAGAGTCATCTCCCAGTACTATTGGTGGACCTTTCGACATGTCAAGTGAGGTGAATGCCTCCTTGGTCGAAACCATATGTATTGAAGCTACAGAATCAATGATGAAACTAGGTGAGCTTGATGTGCTAGCAACCAATGCATGAACTCTCTCTCTGTCTTCTGAATTTGATCCTCCTTCCCTCCTCTTTGAGCTATTAGGAAGGGAGATGCCATTCTTCTCCAGAAGTTGGGTTAGCATGTCCATTTGCTTCTTCATGCAGGATCTTTCAGGATGATTTCCCTTACTGCAGTATGTGTAGTTGCTCATTTCTCCTTTGTTCTTCTTCCTCTATAATTTCTTCTTTGAACCTTGGGGCTCCTCTGGAGACTTGTTCTTGTATCTCTTTTGCTTAGGTGGATTCATAGCTTTATTCTTTCCTTTTGAACCCACCCTAGAATCTCCATCAACCAGAACTTGGTCTTTGGAATCTTTGATGGTTCCCATCATCACCAATTTATTTTGTTCTTGTGTGAGAGATTCCATGAAATATGCAAGGCTAGGCATTTTCCAGGCTCAAGTTGTCAACTTTGTGGCATGGAAGGTCGAGACAAACAATGAATAGTCAGGGCCAAGCTTTGAGAGTATGGAAAAAAACCATTTTCTCCTCCTTCTTTTCAATTCCACACTATTTTAGCTACAAAACAAGGGCTTTGAACTTGGAAAAGTAGAGTTGCAGGGATTCGAAGTTGTTGGGACTCAAGGAGATCAATTCATTTTCAATTTGATGTCCCCTCATCTCATTTTTCTTACCATAAATCTCAGCAATATTCTCCCATAATTTATTTGTTTATTTTAATCCATCAATATGGAAAAGGAGGTCTCTGGATATGCTCAGACATAGGAGACCATAGGCCTCATCCGTCCTGTTGTGCCATTTAATTTTCTTTGCAGCTGCATTAGGCTCTGCTTCTGTTGCCATAGTCACTCTGTAAAGGCCTTTGACTATCAATAGTATATCCATCTCTACTTTCCATTCAAATAAGTTAAATGGAGTCAATATGATATTTCGAGATTGATCCATAGCTCAGAAATTGTTCCTTCAATCAGCAGAATGCTCCCAGTCAATGATGTCAAACTTGCAATAACAAATTGGAAGGAGAGAAATCGATGTACAAAGGCTCTGATACCATGTGGAACTTGAAATTTGAGAACCTTATCTCTGATACCATGTGTAAATTGAACCCAGGTGTTAGAACAATCACACTCACAAAAATTGGCAATTACACATGCAAATTACACATAAAGGAGATTGAATATGGAGTAGAACACTCATCTGTATTGAATAATTGTACCATAGCCAACCCTATGAAGTCATAGGCTGCCACAATAATTAATTACATGAGATATTTTAATGCATTGGGATGCCATTCGAATTGGTCAAAAGCAGGCTTACTAAATCTAAGCAAATCCCCCATGGGTGCATAAAGCAGCTTCCAAATCTATCTAGGAGCTAACGAATTGGAAAAATAAATTAGGAAAGCTAATAGGTGATGGAAGGAAAACTCATACATGCTTTTATTAGGAGAAAAGAGTGGAGGATGGTGAGGACAAAAAACAAGTTAACTTCACCTAGTCAAACTTTCCCAATTGCCTTAAAACTCAGCAAAAGCAGGCAATAAAGAAGAGAAAGAAGACATGCGCTAGGAAGGCCAAGAATAAATCAAAATTGATTCCAAGCGGTTTCCCAAGCACTCCATGACTGAATTTTAGAAAGTTTGACCACTTTGGACATGTGCAGGACAACTTGCATAAGGTGGAATATGGAAACTAGGAAAATAAGACAAAAATGGATTAATTAATGTCTAAGGTAGCTAACTATGGGTTGATTATTCTAACATGGAGATACTAGGGATACCAATGAACCTTCCTATTTTCAAGTAGAATGGGAAAACCACCCTTCATGTGTGTAGTCAAGCTTTGAATGATATTTGGATTTCCCATAGCCAAATATTCAACCAGACGATGCAATCTGAACATAGAAGCCATAGTTTTTGCAACACATTTCATCTAAACAAACGCCTTATCTTTTCCTAGAAATACCAGTTTGTTTCCTTGAAATACTGTGAATTTGAAGGGACTCTACACGATTAAATGCCCATCCTTTTTCATCCATCTTTTTGGTTTGAATTTGAGGCAGTCGGTACCCCAGATGGCATCACTATGACCCATGATGTATGGGTGGTAAGTCACCTGAGTACCTCTGTACACGATAGTCCCATTAGGGAGAACATCATTATGGAGAGTGTGCTTGGAGTCCAAGAGGATTGGGAGATAAAGTCTCATCGATTCACAAATTTATGCATGTAGGTAATCCATGCTCTACATATCCTCTTATGAAAATACCTAGGTTTTTCTGTCCTGTTTGGCTTTGTTTTTGATGGCCATGAGACAGGAAATTTATTTTTATATTGATTCCAAGATGTCTACAAAATGTTTACATGTACATAAGCTAGATATTTACATATGGATATTTTATTACAAACTAGACATAACAAATTTAACACAACAAATTTTTATTTACGTGTGAATAACGGATTTATATTGCCAGAATATTTTTGATGCACTCCTTGACACCTATAGAAGCCTTAAATTATTCATTAGAATCCAGGGAGGTAGAGAAGAGTTGGGATGCTTTTGCAAGAAAATCATATGAGATTCAATGACTTCGTTGTCATTATACTGCATTCTAAGAGAAAAGCTTCAGTATCAACAAGTTGCGACCTCATTTGAATATCGTCAAATGCATCATCTTCATGATAATCAAGAAGAACCATTCTATTTTCACACATAGTAATTATGTATCCTATTGGTAATAACTCCCGATTCTATATTCATTTCCAATGCAAATGCCTGTATTTATACAAAGTACATGGCGGTTGGGTTTCACCTTCCGCTCAGCCTGTTT
>LPNX010028601.1:445965-495217 GCA_001517045.1 Pseudotsuga menziesii
CATATCCTTTTGCTACAAGCCTCTCTTTGTGCTTTTCAAGTGAGCCATCTGATTTGTATTTGTTCTTGTACACCCACTTCGAGCCAATTGGTTTGGTTCCAACTGGAGGGTCAACCAGCTTCCAAGTTCCATTCTTTATGAGTGCATCATACTCATTTTGCATAGCTTATTTCCACTCAACACGAGTAGAAGCTTCTTCAAAGGAATTTGGTTCAAAGTTAGCAGATAAATTAAATTAACAATCAAATGATACATCCATGTCATCACCTGAATTATCTGCTCCTTCTCCATGTCTTTTCGAACTTCTCGTTCCCGTCTTTCCAACTTCATCTGGATGGACACTTTCAAGTGTCTTTGTGGCCCATTTAGGAATCTTCTCTGATGGTCCTGGTTGATCAACTGGTGGAGCTTCATCATTGATTGAGAGTCTTTCAATTCTCTCAATCACATCATCCAGTTGAACCTCTTGTTCAAGTGAAGTAGCAGGAACTTCTTCATGCGGGGGAGTTGGTGCTTCATATGGAAATTCCAAAGGTTGATCCAGAATAGGAATCCCCCCTTCAAGGTTTGGAATTTCATATTCATTTTCAGAATATGTCTTTGGATGAGGATAATTTTCCAGATGATCAAGCTGTCTCTCAATGGACTGGTCATTTTTATTAGTTTCAAGAAAAATGACATCTTTGGAAATAACAAATTTCTTGTTTACCTCATCATACAAACGGTATGCCTTGGAGTATTCTTCGTAGCCCAGGAAAATGCACTTTCTGCTTCGAGCACCAAGCTTGTTTCTTTGCTCCTTCAGAATCAAGGCATAACAGGTGGAACCAAAAACTCTGAGATGCCTGACTAAAGGAAGATGGCCAAACCACATTTCATGTGGAGTCTTGTTATCAAGTGCATTTGATGGACTTATATTTCTCAAATATGCTGCACATTTTACTGCATCACCCCAAAACATTAGTTTTACATTCTTGAAAAACATCATGGAGCGAACCATATTCATTATGGTTCTATTCATTCTCTCTGCTACACCGTTTTGTAGAGGATTGTAGGGAACGGTAGTATGATGTGCAATTCCATCTTGGCAAAGATAAGCTTCAAAAGCATTTGAAGTGTATTCTTTTCCATTATTAGTACGAAGTGTACCAATTTTTTATTGTGCTTGCTTTTCAATCAATGCATGAAAGTCTTTGAATGTTTGAAATGCTTCTGACTTTGTCTTTAAACAGTAAATCCAGCACATTCGTGAGTAGTCATCAACAAATGTCATAAAATACTTGTTCCCATTTGCTGAAGGATTTGGCATTGGGCCACACAAATCAGAATGCACTAGTTCTAATTTCCTACTTGCTCTGAAATTAGACTCATGGAATGGCAGCTTACTATGTTTCCCTAATATACATGCATCACCTTTTTCCTTTTCTTTAGGAATGGTGGGCAAGCCAAATACACCATTATTTTTCAACAAACGAAGACTGTTATAATTTAGATGACCAAATCTTGCATGCCACAATGATCTAGATGACATATTACCTTCTCCATGCTGAGAGAGGTAGGCATAGTTCTGAAATCTTGCGGATGAACCCTTAAGCTTCAGCAGATTTCCATCTTCGTATCCAGTCATGATGACTTGGTTGTCAGAGGACTTTCTTATTTCAACGATTCCATCAAACATGTGGATGGAATGGCCTTGCTGTCGAATCTCCACCAAGGACAGCAGGCTTCTCTGCAACTCTGGAAGATAGAGAACGTTCTTCAACAAGAAATCAGGGAATCCAGGCATCTTCAGTCGAATGGTGCCCATTCCCTTTGGTTTAATACTAGACTTATCTGCAAAGTAAACTATGCCATCTATTGATTCATTCAGTTCTTCAAAACAATATTTTCTAAATGTCATGTGTGATGTTGCACCAATATCAAGCAGCCAACAATCTTTATAAGATGAGAGAGAAGTCATTTCATTAAATCCAAGATTACAATGTGCAACAATACAAGAATCAGAAGATTTACTAGCATTTTGGTCATCTGTCTTCTGGTTATGCTTGTCTTTGATGGAATCCCATGAAGCCCAACACTGATTTGATGTGTGCCCAGTCTTTCCACAACGTTTGCACTGCAAATCTGATCTTTTGCTTCTGCCACCTCTGCCTCTGAAATTTCTTCTTCTTCTGCCTCTCTCTTTGCCGCAATCTCCCTTGGAAGGGTCTCTGGATTGGTCTTTACCGGCAAGGGCAGTACCAATACTAGATGCCAAACAGTGCATCTTTACAACCGTTAGTGTAATTTACAATAATAAACTTGATATGACAAAGAGAAAAAAAAAACCTTGCAGGTCTACAGTCTCTGCCAAGGTGTACAATGCAACTTCAGGTTTTAAAGAGATACAATAATAGTATCGCTGCTTCAATTCGCAGCAATTTCAAGGAGAAGAAATTCAGTACAGGGTCTTCCAAAAGGCAGCAATGCAAATGGTGAAACCAGCAAAAAGGATAACAACTTTCAATATATACTCAGCTCCAAAACTGTAGCATATATTATTGGAATATAAATCCAAACCTCATGCAGCATATATTATTTCAATATACTCAGCTCCACAACTCAGTGATATCAATCACCAGAGGAATTAGGGCACAAATTAGGGTTTTTGTGCACTTCCAATGGTCACAGGCAATACATAAAAATATTATGCAGCTCTTCAATGCAGCATGTAAATTCAATATATACGTCAAATTATAAAGCTGGTCTCACTTGCTTACAACGCTTATTCAACAGCATACAACTCAGCCTTCAATAGGTTTTCAGCAGTCTAGGTTTACAAAGCTCAAAACACCAGCAACATATAAAAGTTTCCAAGCAGTATAACGCATATATATCAGTCAGCATATATCAGTTTGTCTTCAATTTTTATATCAATTCTTCAATGCATATATACCTTCACGCAGGCTCCAACGTAGGATGGTCACTTCAAACAATCTCCACGCAAAAATCTAGGGTTTTTGCATTATCACCAAGCAGGTTATCTTTATGCAGTGAGTCCTTCACACAGCCAGTGTCTAGCTTCACGCAGGTGTTTCCACGCTTTAATCAATACGCAGTCTTCAATTTATATTACTCTTCAACGCAGTCTCAAGATAGGTTGCAACAACTTTTAATTATGCTCTCAGCTTCAATTTAGAAGACAAGTACATAGTTGTACGTCATCCGGCAACAAAGAGACTGGTGTAAGACATATTATTGATTCGAAATGGCCACGAACCTTACAGAATTCCAACTGCAGAAAAACAAAGAATATTTCTTGCAGTATGTAATGATCTCACACAGTAGTCGATAGATAAGGTTCATAGACAGAAGGATTTAATGCTTGACAAAGTATTAACAATGCTTGACAAAGTATTCAATGGGGAACATAATCTCATGAAAATCGGAGATGAGAATTCGCGTTCCGTAATTGATGTAACCAAGGTCACGGGCTCAAACAAGCATCTCATTTAAGTAGGTCTGCCTAAATCTATGCAACGACATACTCTCAATCTTTGCACATCTTTTAAATTTCAAATACCGGGCCAACTAGCAGCGAGAACAACATTCAAAACGCTGGGGATGAACAGAGAAATGGAGGAGAAGTCTCCACGCAGCAGTGCCTTCACGCAGGCTCCATGCTGTTACAGCATTCAACGCAGTTCAACATCCTCCATGCAGTTGATAAAGGCGTGGGTCTCCACCAACGATCTCCATCTTCAAAAAATTGCAGAAGCACATCACGGCTTCAATGGGTCGCAACAATCTTCACAATAATCTTCACGTCAGGTTCACCAGACTTTAAAATAATCACCAGTCTTCAACGCAATCACCAATCTTCACATCTCCACACAGCAAGCATTATAGATACAAAGTCGCAGCAGAAGATTACAATTCAGACTGACCAGCAGTCTCGTGGGTGGGAGCACTATGCTATTCACCAGTCTGAGCCGCACATTATGTTATTCAGAAGGCATTTGAATTACGATCAAAATCACCAGCACCTTGAGGTGCACATCATGTTGTTCAGAAGGCCTTTCAATCACCAGCAAAATAAGCAGAACAGATTTATTCCCACGCAGGCTCAGATTAAACTATATCGCAGGCAGTCTCTTCTTCAATATGAACACAGCTCTATACTTAGGTTTTAAGACAAGGGGGCGAGAAGGAAACCCTAATAAGTAGTATGTGTCCAAGACATTGCAGGCCAGACATTCTAGCTGAGACTCAGCACTGAGACTGTGGCCGAGGCAACCATAATTCCTTCAACGCAGCACTAGACATGGAGGAGATGAAGCGTTCGGGTTAGGTATCAAACGTATGAGCAGAAAATAAATGCACATAATGAATGTGCCCAGGGGTAGACTGGCGATGGCCAGGCAGCCAGGCAGCCTGAATTAGATATGGCAGAACGCAGGAAGGAGTTATGGCAGACAGCCCTGCTCTGATACCACTTGTTGGTAATAACTCCCAATTCTATATTCATTTCCAATGCAAATGCCTGTATTTATACAAAGTACATGGCGGTTGGGTTTCACCTTCCGCTCAACCTGTTTGGCTTCCTATCTAATCAAATTCCTATTAATTATTTATTTACAATAATCCCGAAGGATTATTCTAACATATCCAATCATCAATACTTACAGAATATTGATGCAATAAATAATCAATAATGATGATTTCTGTCGATGGGCGAAGCGCTCTCAAGAACATCTCTTAGCCAAATTTCATAGTTTGTCATAAATATTTGTATCGTTTTAACCATCTACTTCCACATTTTCCATGGGACACTTGGTGGTTATGCATATGATCTGAAACACAACTATGTAGGTCCACCAGACACTCGGTTTGTAAATCTGAAAACCCAAACTCTGTGATCTAGAAATACATTGCAATGGAAAACACATGGGTGAGTTGAAGGTTGGTTGGGATTTAAAAAATGAACAAGCCAGGCTACCGCCATGGTTTTGAATTATTTTTTATCCAGTAAAGAGCACTACTAATGGAGCTAACCAAAGTTTGAGAACATGAAAAAGAAAGAAAAACTTATGTGAAACTGAAGGTTGAAGAAAGGTTTATGGGAGTATAATGAGCGATCATATTTATATTAGTTATTTTTCAAATAAATGTAACAATAATAAAATGACTTTGTGTTTGTTGGATTGTAATTTTTAGTTTCATATATAAAATCTTACGACTCAGAGGACTTGCATATTCCATTGTGATAGTTTTGGGATCTGTAAGGAGTGAAGGGAACACTATCTTTTCCTTTACGTGTAGTGAACAAAAAAGGTAAGTAGAAATTCAATGCAATTGTTATGTCTATACAAACTTGTGCCCCTTGAGCTACAATATGTGTGTGGAAGGGGGTTGGCTTCTGGACCCATTGTGTCATGAAAATTAAGCAACACGATACTAATGGAAACCTTGACTATATACTATCAATATCCAATATGAAGATTGACTTGGGGTAGTAAAAACTTGAAAAAATCATTTTCTTCACTTGTCAACCTTAGTTGGCCATTCAATGATCTTCAATACATGATATTATAAGAGGACCCACGCGAATAGTCGACATGTAAAATGGTGGCATTTGTGCAAATTATGATGTGCATAAATTTTGATGTCTTGAATAGTTCAAGTTTTCAATTTCAAAGGTATAATCTCTGCACATCTAGTTCAGGTCTCAGTTTCAAAGGTATAGTTCCTCCACATCCATGGGTTTTGAGGTTATCTAAAGCTACCTAAAAATTGGAAAAGTCCTATAACTATGCCCCATGGATTTTTGGAATCTTTTTCTTTGTGAGATTCCATTGGAATTTAAAGGATCAAGGTGAAAACATTGACTTATTCACCAAATGTTCTCAAATTAAAAAAAATATGTAGAAAATCCTTTTGGAGGAAACTTATTTTCACTTCTGTGGGGATTTTGAAGTTTGATGTAACTTATTTTCTCTTATTTTCCTAGACTTACTTTCTGTTGAAATATTGTAACTTCAAAGGATATTCTAAATGTATTTTACTAATGTGATGCAAGGGAGATGGTATTATTACTTCGATGGGGTGTTACTACTATATTTGGTCACAATACAGTAATAAGGTAAATCCTCAACTTGTGTCGGGTCTTTACAACCATAATAAATAATATAATATATATTTTTTAGTATTCCTAGGTGAAGTCGGCCCAAAGAATTTATTAGGGTCGACTTATGTAGTGAAAAAGTCAATTAACACATATGTATAAATATAGGAGCTGTGGTTCTTATTTGAACACAGACTCACTCACTTATGTAGTGTGTAGGAGAGAGAGAGAGAGAGAGAGAGAGAGAGAGAGAGAGAGAGAGAGAGAGAGAGAGAGAGAGAGAGAAAATGAGTAGGAGAACACTTGTTTTTTGGGTTGTCTTTTATACATCTTATACATTGGAAGTTTTGTTGGGTTTTATTCCCCTTGAGGGTTTCCGAAGAGGAGAATACTCAAGTTAGGTACAGGTTAAATTAAATCAAGGTGTTAATACCATAGGTAATTGTAATATCCTAAATTTTGGACCTACCATTTATAGGCATCAGCCTATTGATCATGATGATTATATTGATGTTTAATTTTTGGGTCAAAGACCCCACTGCATGTGAACATGATGATTTGTTTTGTATATTGGGTGTAATCCAATTGTTGATGATATATAGGTATATATATGTTTTGTGTTCGGTATGGACTCTGAAGCACATGGTTGATGGAATGTTTGTGTTGGGCATGGACCCTGAAGCACATGATTGATGAGATGTTTTGTGTTGAGTGAAAGGATCTGGAACACATGAGTAATTACATCTGTGTTGAGCATAAAGCTCTAGAACACATGAAAATATAATTTGGAAATCTTGGGAATAAGCTCTGGATCATTCCATGTTGGTAACTCCCTATCTTAGTATTGAGCGAGAGATCTGGAATTGCACTATGTTGGTAACTCCCTACTATAAGTGTTGAGTATGGGCTCTGGTAAGCGCTAGGGGTTACTGAAAAGATTAGAATCACCTCCAAGTGAAAAAAACTTGAGGAATACTATTGATATCATCATACTTATTTTTAAGTGATTAAATGAAATTTCAAATTTCTGTATTCTCATCAAGTGCTGAAGAATTACCACGTTATACGATGGAAATCCAACATGCAAGGATGTTTAGAGTTTTCTAGCCTAGTATACCTGAGCCATATATCTACTTGACCTTCATAAAAGAAGTGCCATTACGTCTAAGGAATCATGACACATGATGCCCGAAGACAAGTGTTAACAACTATTTTAATACTATGTATTTTATACATAGTATGTATAAAGAATTAATTATGATTAATTGTATAATTGAATAAAGAAAGAAGAGAAGCTCCTCCAATTATTATTTATTATTAAAGGACTAATAAATAGTGAAATATCTATGAAATACTAACTAGGAACTAGTTAAAACTTCCTGGGTTAAGAATTGAAAAAAATTATCCAAGTAAATTAAAAAGTGTTAAATCAAGAAATCAAGGACTTCTTCATTTAATTGCCCCTTTTAACTAAAAGAGTCTACCTATAAAGACTCAAGCAAAGCAAAGGATTGGAGGCTGGGATTTTTATCTAGGAGAATTATTATTCTGCCTGCTCTACTCTCAATTGTTTTCTTAGATAACTTTTCCTACAAGGAAAAGAGGATTGATTCAGAATTGATTACCAGTTAGGAAACCCTACATTACGAGCTCTATGTTAGCTAGAATATTTCACCTCCTACGGATATCAAGGTGTTCCACTGGTTTGAATGGTTTAGATCCAAAACAAATAGAGGATAGAGGTTGAAGACTCTCCCTAGATGCTGGAGATATCTGGAATATAAGGATTTGATAGTTCACCTATGTACCTGCAAAAACTCTCAGCATGAAACAAATCAAAGAAACCAGAATATGATCTACTAATCTATGCCAATGACTAAGGAATCTAGCAACATATATAAGTGAAATCACAACAGCAACAACATCATATGTGGGACATAAATAAACTTGCATTAGAAATATGAAGAAGTTTACAACCAAGCCTTAGTGTTGACAGGCATCTCCATGAAACCATCTCTTCATCCCCAAAATCTCTGAATCTATCTCTCTATGCTCTCTCCAAATGATCTTGGGCAAGAATCAATCCAACAGCATAAAAGTACCTTCAAACTTTATCCCCTCAACCATGGCTATGAGCTCATAATTATAGGGATTTAATGGATAGAGATGGTTGAGAAATTAGTGGGTGAGGTGGCCTTTAAGATCCTAGGATGAGGGATATCTAGCTCAACCAACCCACAGCAGTAGGGATAAGGCAATACATGAGGTTTATCATCTAGAAGCCTCGAGAAACTTATCTTTTTCCCTTTTTACCCAGGGTACCGCGCTTCTCCTTCTATGACAGAGAGGTTTTAGTAATAACCCCCTATGGACCAAGGGAAATGGGTGGTGGCACCTCTTGTGGACAACCAATGAAAGGTGGTGCAAGCAGGGGTACCACTCCTGGATAAAGGGGAATGCATGGGGCTAGGAATTTGTATGACAGGTTGATAAAAAACCATTTAATTTCCACTCCAGAAGCTGGGATTCAGGGAAAGTAGATATGTCAATGTCTTATCACATTATGGTGATAGGATTTTGGTATAATAGGATGCCCCCCAAAGCATGATTCTTAGAGTGATACGATAAACAAGAGCTTTGAGAACAAGCTGTCGCCAAGAGATGAAAATGTCGACTCAATCAGAGTATGTAATCAAGTAGGCATCTGCAGTACATCAGTATGTTGACTCGTAGACACAAGTAACAAAACTCATAGCTGCAAACCAATACAAGGTAGATCCATGAGTGGAATAAACAAGCATGGCTACTAGAATACATCGTAGATCCATGTGATAGAGGACTCAAACTTGGACATAGATACCAGACATACAATGTACATCTATGTCATACAAATGCAAATTTGAGCATAGCCGTGACCATATAAATGTGTATCCATGCTAGATATACAAAACCCCATCGCAGCCTGGGGAAAAAACAATGAGCGCTTTTAAACAAATGCCCAGGGTCTTCGTCTTGTCTTCCACAAAGTACGATTCTATCCATGTGATTACAATGATCTGAAGTCGAACATGGTACAAACCACTTGACTACTGGTCAATGATGTGAACCATTAGCAAGTGCGAGGGATATCACCATTAATGTCAATGATTCCCAAGGTACTCTAGTACAATCTACTGAGTTCGAATAGATGTCTTGATGTCGAACACCCAGTCGATTCTATCGATCAAAGGTCAATGATGTGAACCTATGTTGAGAGCAAGAGAATATGTCATTAAGGCATACAGATGTCAAGGTACTAAATATTGTTTCTAAGACTATTTCCTAGATGATGAACTGATGTCGACGAGAATAGTCTTGTCGAAGGAGGGCCATGATGAGTCCCACATCAATGACACGAAACTCGGAACATAGTTCTGGAATGATGTGAATGTAGTAATCATATGACTAACTCAAATATACTAACACAAAGACTGTGTAGACTATAGAGGTTAGAATTCTTCAACTCCCCTTTGAACATTGGGTGACATGACAAAATGGCAGCATGACTAAATAGGATAGATACACAATACAACAATGGACAATGCATTCTTTTGAAAGACTCAAAGGATTGACATGACTCATGAAAGTGGATCGTCATAGAGATTAGATGAAAACCCAGTTGACTGACATGATTATGCAGACAAGTGCCATGTTCAAAGGTAATGACAAACAACTACCATTATTTGCAAAATGATTCCCTTCCCATTTCCCCCATCATTATCGATGAGTGCCTCTTTTCAGTTTTATGAGTTCAAAGAAGGTAACAAACACTCGATATAGCTTGTAAGAAGACAAGTCCAATATCATATGTTTTATGAACCTGAGAGAGGATGGGTTCATTCCCAAAATGGGTCTCTCAAAGTTTAATTTAATGAGTCCATTGAAAGAAAACTCAATATCGTTCATGTTTAGAGATTCTGAACGAATATAGAAGAAAACTCCATGGGGGTCCTTTTTCGTATGTTTTGTCCCTAAGGCCCGAAAAAGTGTAAAATCATACCTTAGAGAGCTCTTCCAGTCATGATTGGTTGGTGTGTTCCTTTCTCACAAATAGTCCTATCCAAACCGAGAAAGAGATAACCTACCATCGGATGGACGACTCTCCAAATACTTTAACGAGCGTGAAGAAGACAAGATCACTTGACAATCTTTTCATATTTAAGGAGCTTGAAAAGGGTTTAAAGAGAACTCCATGAGGTTCCTTTACACAACGAAATTTTTTACAAGCTTGGAAAAAATCGAAAATGGACTCCACGACTTTTTCGTGTTTAAGGAGCCTGAAAAAGAGGTGAAAAGAGAACTCCATGACACTTCTTTACACAATGTCGTATTTTAAAAGCCTGGAAAGAAACTTGAAATAGACTCGAAACTTTGATACTAGATTTTTACGAGCGTGACAAAGTGTCATAATAAATGCTCGATGACCTTTTCTGTTTGTGAAAGTATGAAAAATCCATAAACAAACTTTCCAAATCTTCTTACTAAAGTAAACCTATAGAGGACTCATAAACAAGTGTTAAATGCATTAAAAATCAACATTAAAGGATTATGACAAATAGATTTTTGACCAGAACATGATGTAATATCAAAAATATAGTAAGTCAGACCTAAAAAGTTTCTATATAAGGCAAGTGAATAGTAAAAAATCAAAACATTTCACTATTTACCTCTAGCACAGAGCACTTAGAGCATTTTCTAGCCAGATCTTCCACAGCTGATACCGAGAGTTTCCACCGTCCGTTTTCAGTCTCATGAGTCGTAGGTAACAGGTAAGACCCTTATCTTTCATTTCATAGCTTCTATTTTGGGATTTGGTTAGGTTTTGGGCCTATTTGGCAAGCCCTAAAATCCAATATGTGAGCACCACGGCTACCCCTTACAGGATATGCGGTACCACCCGAGAATCGCACCAAGAATACAGTGGATAGGCGGTACCACCGCCTGCCTCCAATGGGGCACAAGAGGTGTTGGTTGTGGAGAAGTTAAAAAATGATATTGGAAAAATTCATTCATTCTTTTGATTTGCATTGACTCAAGGATGATATTAATGCATACCATTGTTGTTTTTGGTAGGTCTAGGTGTCCAAAATATGGTTATATGGAAGGAAAGAACACATGATGACGAGGATGCTGCTGCTGAAAGGAATGTGATTTGCATTTCTGCACTCTGGGACTATGGGTTATTAATGTTCTTTCGGACACTAAGCATGGTGTCCCATGAGAGATTACTGGAACATATACTGAGAATGTGGAATCCAGAACAATAGTATTTCGAGGTGGGGGCACACAAACTTACAGTGGAGGTAGAGGATATCTACTTCCTAACTGGCCTATTGAGATGGGGTGCCCCCATATCACTGATAGGTTCCCATGGTGGGGACATTACCACTAGAGAGCTCATAGATCGGCACTATGTACCAGGTACAGGTACATCATGGAAGAAAATTCCCATCAGGGCGGTGATAGACAGGGCTCTACGGATTGTCCTCTTCACCATGCAGAGGGTGGCAAGGAGCTAGGGTGTGCATCAGGCTTCCAGGGAACATATGTTGTATGCCCTAGAGGATATGCTGTAATGTCCCAGTTTTGACGTCGTTACCTTAGATGTATATGATGTATATATTGTAAATGATCATGGTGTGGAGATAAAGGCCAAGGCCCCACTATTGATCGGCTATGCTATGTCTTGGATTTAAATTTGTCACCGATTGTATATCGGGGCATGTGGCATATATTATGTTGGTCATCATGTAAATATGAATCTATAATTAATTAAATGAACTCAACCAACTACGATCGCGGCAACTAAATCGAAAGGGGCATGATTTTTCACAAGGATAACGGTGGTGAAATTGTCAACCTTGGCCAATGAGAGAAAAACCCATGTGTCTTCTTCCTCTATTTTATTACAACCACTTTCATTAAGAAAGACTACTAGTGGTTGAGGCAGTTAATTGTTTTGGAGAGTGGGGTGGCAGGACTGTCAGTCCTCACCCACACGCACACTCCACCATGGTTGACTTCACTATGGATGGGAAAAAATGACTGCCATCATTCACGCAGGGATTTTCCCACTCTCCCCACGACTGTGCAAAAACACTCATGCACTTGCAATTCACATCCCCTCCATTGTTGTTCATTATCATGCAGAGGGATTCTTTCCCATTTTTCCTCTTCACGCATAGGATTTTGCTCGATTTAACCACGCAATAGTTTTCCTTTGTGAATTGGAGAATAGTGTGGCTCCGTCCTTTACTCATGGGTTGATTTGTGGGTTCTGCATTGTATATGCACCGGTCGGGATACTGTAAATTCATCCCCAAGTGTGGTCTGCATACGTTTTTTCTCAGCGGCCTCGACTGTGAAAATGGACTGTTGTTTTCCCCATGTATGGTGGTAATGTATGCTAATTACATTCCAGAACTATTCTTTCCCCATGTCCACTGATACGTTTGGGACTGTATGATTCGCTTGGGATTCGTTTTCCCTGTTTAAGTTGTGACAGCTAAATTAATTGCCCGAGTGCAATGGTTGGTCTTCGGACTGTGAGAGGAGCAGGAATGTCGGCTTATATTTGCTTGATAAACCTGGTGGCTGGAAACCACACAGACAGAGCTAGAGGGCTGGCCTTCTTCTCCATCACCCCTAAATAGCACTGGAAGGGAATGCAGGGCCTGAGGGACTATGTAGCAGAGAAGGGACCGATTCCTTGTGTTGGGTGTGTTTGTGTGTCTTAGAGGTCAGGCTAGTTCTAGTGTAGGTGTTCTTGGCTCTGTAATGGGCTCACCGGTTTAGCAATTTGCCTTCTCCAGCTCCCTAATGGCCTGATAAACCCAACTCTATTGGCTTGGCTGTGTGTTTCGTGTAACCTTGGCTATGTGCAAGCCAGTTAGTTCCCTTATTCCTTGGAGAATCATTCCCAGCTCGGGGGTGGCAGCACTGCTGAGAGATTAAGGAGCACGCTGGCCTATGGTTGGGTGGAACGTTGCAGCGACGTAGCTGGTTGCGGAAGGAGTTTTCATAAGATAAGTGATCTTGTGTATTTTTCTTCTGCTATATTAATTACTGTTAATGATTGTAATGAACATGTTGAATGTATGATGTTTCCGCTGTGTCTGATAGATGATTGCATAAGTGCATTTTTTATTTCAATGCATTTTCCTTAGCATTCTGTTTTTAGCAATTTTGTGAATGGACATGTTCATGGGGCTCTTAGCCCGCTGTGATTAAAGTTTGGGTCACGTCCTCTACACTGGTCAGAGGCATGGGGACGTGACATATGGCACCTATGGTGTTCAACTGGGTAGAAGCAATGATTCCAATATTCAAGGATCAGCTGACTAAATGTTATCAGGGAGAGCTGAAGCAGCTTGTGTTTGGTTCCATCTTAGCTTGCTTCTTCATTGATCGAGTCCCATAGATGAGGTCCTAGGTGACTCTCTGGAGTCTGAGAGTAGGGGACCCCTGTATTCTGAGGTGGGTCTAGGTCATGGCTCGCATAGGAGCGGATCGGGGCAGAGTGAAGTTTGGTGATCCGTTCTTCAGATGGATGTGGGATCAGGTACTCATGGTCGAGGACTATGCCTATGTGGGAACATATTTTACAGTTGATCCTAACCTACCACTCCCACATGGAGGGCAATGGGGTGACATTGGTAAGAAGAAACAAACCATAACAGTTGAAATTTTTTTTATGTTTTTTATGTTTTATATTTTTTATGATAAGTGACGAGACCTGTTTGTCTTCATGCAGATGTTGAAGCAGTGAGGCCTAGAGGAGCATCTACATTAGATAGGAGATCCAGAGATGGCTTCTTTCCACACGGTGATGATATCACCATGGAGCTGGAGGAGAACCCAGAGAGGTTGACTATGGACATCGCAGATGCTGATATAGATGACCTCTCGACTGGATATCAGAGATCACTACTACATTTCGATCCAAAATCCAACGGAAAAATCTGACGGCGCATGGATTTCTCTTTTTAAACTTACCAAAAATCACAATGATACATTTTTTTTTGTAAATGTGGCCACAAGCGTCGGTTAAGCGATGGCGCATTGGAAAGCATCTCTTAAGCGATAGAGTAAGTGACGACAACTTTCCAAAATAGTTATTTTTTATTATACATCAATTTTAGTCGTCACTTAAGTGACGAAAACTTCCCCAAATAGCCATTTTTTTATTATACATTCATTTTAGTACCCAAATAGGGAGGGAATTTATGTGTCGGCCCTCGTTTTTAAGAATTGAAAGTAGCAGAGACAGCTCAGGTAATTACCCTAGAAAACAGGTCATAGAGAGAGTAGCAAAGTGGTTAACCCCATTTGGAACCACCAACAATGGCAATGGAAACTAAGGCAGAGGAGGAATCGGCAGAGCTAGCAGCGTGGAAAAGTTTTGAGTTCCCTTAAGCAAGCACCTAAATTTTTTAGGTAAAAGTGAAATTAATGAAGAATTAGACACTATCCGATGAAGCTATAGGATCCTTTTGCAGTTTTAGAATTTTTGCAAGGTTTTAGGGCAGGTTTTTTTGAGGTTTTTTTGAAGATGGCAGCTTCATGCTTTTCAATGGCAACTACCCAAGTGATGCCTTCATTAGAAGCAACAACAATAACAACTTTAGGAGGAAGTTCAGCATGTCTAAAGGCTCCTTGTTCAAGGCTTCCTATGATGGCCTTGCCAACGGCTGCCCCTTGTCATTCAGGGTTATCCCATGCCCGCCATGGGATTTCTTGTTTGACCCCTGTTTTGGGTAGGAGGCGGGTCCTAAGAATTATATCATCGGTACAGGATTCACCAGTGGTGGCAGAAGTGGTAGAGGAGGCACATGATATTCCTTTGGTTCAAGAAGAAGAAGAAGTGGACAAGCCCCCCCTGCATCAGGAGTTTCAGAAGGAAAAGAATCGGAAGAGCAATTGGGGGGGATTCAAGCGGTTTAGGAGGAAGAATCAGATGTAGCAATTGGTACAGAGAGCAAAGCAGAGCAAGAGATAGTTGAAGACCAGGACTATCCTCCTCTTCCTGAGGGCACTAAACTATATGTGGGTAATATCCCCTTTGTGCCTAGGTTTGAATGAAGTTTAAGTCCAAAAGGCCTCAGATTTCCCTTTTCACAGATTATGGCATTTCGGGTTGATTCACATCTTTATAGAATATAATTTGAACCTGTTAGGGATAACTGGCATGAATTTGTTATGAGAATTGTTTTTGAAGAAACCCTTCCTAAATAGAATGACACTTCCCAAAAGGAAGTTCATGATGTTCCTCATGACATTAACCCTACCTCTGCTCTCGAACTTGAAAATTTAGTATTTATCGATGAATTACTGAGAAAAACAAGTGTCTGTGTCTTTTCCCTAGGGTGATTCAGTCATAGTTAATGAAAAAACCCAAATTGAAAACTCTATGTAAGCCCCGTCAAAATGAAAGTGATCATATTGCTCATGATAATGAAGACTCCCATTCTCAGGGTTACACTCAACAATTTGATATCTCAGGAGTAAAATCCTTTCAAATCACTTATTTAATTGGTCACTGGTCTAGGTGTAAATACAAGGAGATATATTCAGCCTCTATTTTACATGTAGGTGGTGAGAATTGACCCTCATCTAATCAAGAAGTAACCCTTGAATCCATGACGGAAATAACTCTTGGGAGAATGAGTATAATTTGTATCCTCTGAAATCTTGGTCACATTAAAGACCAGATCAGGCCCCAAGTGGATGAAAAATCAAGTCCTTCAGTCTTGATTAATAGTTTATTTCAGAGCATTAGTGGTGATGGTATTTAGGATTGTGAACTTCTTGTTGAAAAATACCCGACTAACAAGGTTTTAGATACAACCACTCATTCCATGTTTGTTCAAGTTGAGAATGAATTCTTTGCCAAATGCTTGGGGAATTGAATATGAAAAATGATGAAAGTTTTCCTCCTAATCAATGTTTTGATCAAAATTGTAGCATGTTTTTGTTGAAAGTGAAATGCTTCATAATTACGTTAATGTTATGCTATCCCATGACACATGTAAAATAGTGAAAGAATAAAACCACATTGTCATTGATGATGTAGTGGTTTTAGAAGAAAATCCTAGGAGTTTCCAGGTAATGTGTGGCAAATGATCTCATTCTTTCATTTAGAATGAAGTTTAAGTTCAATATTTTTGTATTAACTGTTGTTATTTTAGGTTACCCTTTACAACCCTCCAAGTTCGTAGTTATATTCCAGTCATCTAAGCTTGGTAGAAAACAATTGTTTATTTTGGAGCAAATGATAACTCTCCAGTATCCAATAACTTTATATTAATTGTCTTAGGAGGCCAGAGGTCTTGATGCTGGACCTAGGATTGTACAAAAATTGGTTGGCCTTGGTGATAACAGGACATCCAATATTGTCAAATGCATTGCAGAAGAAGAAATTGCACATGTTGCAGTGGGCGTGTCTTGGTTTCTGACAGTATGCAAAAAGATGGGTTGCATGCCTGACAAGACATTTACAGGTCTGTATGGAAATATGAACCCCGATAGATACATCTGGAACGTGAAATTAATAATCCTTTAGACGCCATGCCCCAAGCATGCCTTTTCGTTGATCTACCCTTGTTCATCAACTTGCTTTTATGACATACATAATTTTGGTGTAGTATTGCACATTGCATGTTTGTTACAGAGCTGTTAGAGGAGCTTGATGTGGAGCTAAAAGGGCCATTTAACTATGAAGCAAGAGCAGAAGCTGGAATGCCTCGTGATTGGTAGGAAAAATTCTTTCTTATTGTTCAGAATAAATTTGTCATTAACAGGACAAACTGTTCCTATTTCTTTTTTATTTGGTTTGTTTATACTTATAGCCTTAAATACCCTCATTTTTTGCATGGTTTGATTTGGAAGCCTATATTTTGACAAGACACCCTAATTTCCTTACTGTTCTTGAAATGCACTACAAAATTCTAGATCAGCACTATGATTACTACCATCTGTGCATTGTACAAGAGTAGTCATAATCAATGTGGGCAAGCTTGTTATGATGTATGCATTTGTATTTGATTCTGGTTTAAACTAGGAAATTAGGACTTCATGGGAAAGAGTGTTATTTTCTATATTGAGACAACTTAAGAGTTTCATATGATTAAATGCTTGGTATAGGTACAACACATCAAATTTGGGTCTGTCAAGATGGGATAACCACCTTGACGTGGAAAATGACAAAGAAAGAATGATATTGCAGGTATGTTTGATCCCTTGTTTGTTTGCTTGTTTTAGACTTTATGGGTATGCTATAATTTAGCACATCTGATGATTTTGATAGAAACTTTGTTGTCCATGAAATTTTTCTTGGATAATTACTACCCGTCATGGAAAGGATGCCAGTACTGAGCAGGCTCATTGCAATCCTCATAAGTTTCCAGTTTCTGATGAAGGTATCAAAACCACTGATTTCGATCTCTCTAAGGTGAGAATCAGATCCTTTAAAAGAATTCTGGTCATTGTAACCCGTTCTTGACCATGGGTGATTAGTGGAATTGTTAAAACTGTAACAAGTTTATGAAAGGATTTCTTGCATAGTTTCCATGGAGAAAGAAAATTTGAGCTATGGTAGTGACAAAAATTGTTCTTTGCACATCTACTTGCATTTTTTCAACATTGGTAACACTGGTAAACCTTAGTCTGTCTTCTTGGATGGATGGTTAATTAGTAATATATATATCTTAAAATCAATCCTAATGTCACATACAAGTTCCGTTTGCATTTACACAAGGTGCAAATATTCAGATTCGTACCTTATTGTGGTTGTACATAGGTGTTATTTTTACATGCATCTGCAAAGATCTGTGTTCAGGGTTTGCTTTGTTCTCCATGCATTACTTTTATGAAGGCATGGAAATTTTTACCAAAATCAAGAACAATACACATCATTTGTTAGAATTTAAGGGCCAGTTATATTAAAAAAGCATAGTACATGTTGGCTTAATAAAGTAAACCAACGCTGTGGTAATTGCAGCTCCAATAGCATATATATATATATATATATATATATATATAAACTAAATTACAATCCCGTAGGGAAATTACAGAACTCAGTTTTGCTATTTGTCGAATGTAAGCACCTTGCAAAGCAAGCTCAATTGCAAGACGGTCTGTTATTTCATCTCGAGAATTGACAGTGAGAACTTGGCATTCCTCATACTGCTCACAAAGTGTGAGTAATGAAGTATATTTAGATGTATGCTCTATCAAAAATGTGTCCTCTCTTGAAACTGGGATCTTTCTCAGAGACACTTTCCACATACCTTCCTGGAGCAATGATAAAATTAAAGACAGCCATGCACTATGCCTTAAGAATAACCAACCCCTTTCCTTCACACTATGCTCTTTGTATAATGTTTGAAGCTGAGAGAGTATATCTAGAATGATATTTTCCAGCTGTGATATCTCACTCAGGCTGGTTCAAACTTCAAATTCCATTCATTCGCTCATATTTCTTTTATTCTGTAGGAAGGTGTAGTCGATTGCAGATTCTCAAGAAACAGAGGTTGATATAGAAATATTAACCCTGAAAATAGCACAAAAATGAGGAAATTTTGGTATTCAAATGAAATAGCATTAATGTCCTCCACTGAACAAAAAATGGTTAAGAACTGAGACAACTCCACATGTAACGTACAACAATGAGGGTCTGCTCAATGCATCTCCCCATGAGAATATATATATATATATATATATATGCCGAATATAATTGTGAAACAAAAGAGGATTAAATAGAACAGAGAGAGAGAGAAGGCAAAGTATATACTACATCAAATCCTAGTTATAGTGATCCTAGCAGTTGCTCCAAATAACTGGGATTAAATGAGACGAGGTGTGGTGTGGACTAGCAAATAGTTCGCCATATTCTACAACGTTGAAGCCACCCAAGGCCTACTAAAGAATATCCATCAGTTGTATTATTTGTTATGGGAAAGGACCCAGGGATATACTTCGTCTGCTGCTTCCTCAGTCCTATTTATTTTCCATCTCTATAAATGGTGATATATATGGTAGTGTCTCGATGGTCTATACCTCTACTGCTGCCTCAAGTTAAATCATTCCATTTCCATACTACACCAAACTCCTAGGATCCTATAATCTCTAGAATCTATCATACGTCACCTCTGGCTCACCATAAATTCTAGCTAAATCGGATGACAAGAGAACCTTATGCACTATCAACCAACCCATGCACAAAATTAGGTACTTAGGTTATATATATGTCAATCCAAAGGTATTATATATAAAGGTATCTACAGAATAGCTTATGAGTTCCTATAAATGGAGATTAAAAGTTTTCTGCTGTTAAGTCTATCCTCTTCAAATTATCTTAAGCTTTCCAATCATTGAAGCATCTACTGAATAACATGTGAGTTCCAATAACCAGACATTAAAGGTTAACATGTACCTACTTCAATGATGGGGAAATTTTACTTCTTCGGTATTCATTTAGTGACTACAACCGAAGATTTCTACTCAATGAACTCTTCTTGCAGTCTCTTTTTAGAAAGGGTTATGAATTTGATCCTGCAGTTCAGGTTCTCTTGTATTGAATGCCACAAAAAAATCAATTTACTTTGAGGCTTGGCATAGGTCTTCTCTATTAATTTTGAGCTAGTCCTAGAGAAGATAGACTCTCCTGCCTACATAGAAATCTCTTTTAGGAAACAACAATACGACCTTTAAGGTAAGTTCCATGGTATAGACAAGTACTCCATTATGGAATTTGGCTGCTATAACGAAAACCCTAAGTTTGAGATTGAACAAGTTCTCATGAGTCTGCAGCTACTAGTTCTAGCTAACAAAGCCACTTGGTGAATGTGATAAATTGCATGTATCTCAGGAAGCTGAGTAATTGTTTGGAAATAACAGGTTGGTTTCAGACACAATCCATGATATTAATAGTACAAGCAGGGCCAGTTTGGTTTCAATGCATAGAAACACTTCAACTTTTGCATTGGCTGTAATTGCAGATCGAAAGATTCGGTGTCAAATATAACACCTGGAGTGGAAAAAAATTAAATACTATACAATTATAATCAGTGGCATCTTTCAGAACTAATGACAATCGACATCATAAGGATTTTAATCACAATGTCCACCATTATTCCAGTGAGTTAAATGGTCCTGACACAACAATACAGCTAAGATTATTAATAGGGACTGATAATGTAAGCAATCAAGAGTCAAGACTGATATCAAGCAGTAAACTCTCTACTTCAAGGTTGAGAAAAAAGTCTTTGTACTTAGCTAAATAACAGCCCCAGTAGAACTTTTCTAATCAACTCTTTTGTTGTGGATTAGATGTTCTGTTGTGAAATTTTCTATGGCATTTCTATACTTCAAACTTCAACATCCCCCTTGAATAAAGTTTACAGACGATCAAAAGCATATTAAAGTCTCAAGTAGCTCTGAGTGTTGCAGAACTTGCTGGGAAATTGGCAAGATACTGAGCTTTTCCATCTCAACCTGCAGCCAAGTTCTTGCCTGAAAACTGGCCTCCTTTTTTAGTTCCAAAAAGAATTCAATAGTCAAGCAAATTTCTCAAGTTGTTCAAAAAAATCAGTTTTATAAAGACAGAAAATAGACCTAATTTTTCCATTTCTTGGCTTATTGATTTGGTATCAAATAGGAACAACATCGAATTATTTTAGAGGGGGGAAGTGGCAATTTTATATGCATTTTTTTAGTCCTCATCTAGATTTTCCTTGGTTAATGATTTTGTCTAGTCCACATCTAGCTTTTCCTTAGTTAATGATTTTGGACCCTTTCCGAGTTGTTTCCAAGTTCAAGTTCTGCAACACTCGCTCTAATAATAAAGAATTGCATGTTATCAAGATCTTTGTATTTCAACAACAAAGCATAGGAAAGCAGGTATTCACCATGAAATTTCTCCTAAGCTCAAATAACTCAAGAGTTGAAGACAGCCCCAAGGGGTAGCTCGGTTGGATCTTCCGGGACAAAGACGCAATATGGTTGAGGTCAGGGATTCAATTCTCTAGGTCCTTCAGGGTTGGGCATCAAGGATGGATGTAGCATAGCAAGCTCTTGGGCCATGAACCACATTGTTAAAAAATAAAATATAAAAAATATAACTCAAAAGTTGAAGATGTAAAATTGACAATTTGAAAACAATCCTACTTTCTCATCATCACAATCATTGTGATCATGTGCTTCTTTACAAGGAACTAAAGGACATTAGTAAAATTCTAAATTCAAAGAAAATGGTATAAAATCCATTTATGTATCTTTAATCATGACAGAGTAGCATCTTTAATCATGAAAGATAGTTTGAAGCTGTAAGAAATATCCTATAAAAAAGACAGTGTTAGAAGTAGAGATGCATATTAGAAATGATTCTGGATTCAATTACTAAACATCCACAACAAAAGGATTCCCATTCCAGCACCAAATAATTAGAATTACATTCCAGTTTCCTAGAAAACAAATGGTTTTGATCTTCACTACCACTCACCAAAGTAGAGACTTCCTTAGTTCCATTGTTAAAACTTCAATTGCACATCCAGGTAACTTAGACCTCACCTTTATAGAGCCTAGACCTGAAGATGTCTTTCTACCTAGAGCACTTCTTGGAACTGTAGGATGGCATCATTGTAGATTCACTATGCATACACACAATAGATGCATTCACTCAAGATCCCACCGGGCCAGCTTCGAGTTGGATCTCACAGACTCTGGGTGGAGATGAATCACCATATTCCCCGAACAAATAGGATATGCCAAATTTTTCATTTACAGGATCCAGAGACCAATTTTGCACCTCATTTATAGGGGCCCCTCATACAACGAGATAAAAGGAAATACCAGTGCCTCTATAGGGACTCAAATAGCTCCCTCTCCACTTTCTTCTAATATTGCGACTATAGATGCCTAGCCCTCTTCGAGAAAGAGATATACAACCAAGCATCTCAATTCTTGCATGTCCCACCCCACTAAGTGACTCCCAAGGGGATCACTTCATACTTCCATGTTGCTCCATTAGATCAAGGATGTCGAACCAAGCATCAGACCACACATCCTAACAGTGACAATGGGACAACTCTAGATGGATATAGAGTAGGGGTATTCCCAACAGTCAAATTACCAATCTACCTGGTCAAATATCGATCGAGAGTTCCCTTCCTTTAACCATCTGAGGTAGGAGAGCAAGGATATGCCAATCTTATGCTACCCCAGGATCATATAGTAGAACCTCGACATTGTGCTTGAGGATTTTGACAACAACCAATGCCCCAATCACCCTCAATCATCGGGCCCACGAGATATTGACATCATTGACACCATATTCATATCTCTCTCTTGATTAGCATCAAGGTGTCCAATTTTCCAATCTCAAACTCTTACTTTGTATCACCACACCTTCATATATATATATATATATATATATCTTTTGGTGCTGATTAGACCTAGATTAGTTTTTCTTGTTCTTTATCTTTCTTCATCTTGCTTTCAGTATTAGCTAGAAGTTGCTTTTGCACTCCCACATTATATTCATAATTTGGCATATTTTCAAGGCCCATTGACCTACTTTTATGGTCATTTGTTGGACATTAAACCCAAGACTTGTGGAATGCCCCACTTTCCTCTGGAAATGTTTCTTGGATAATAATTGCTCAGGCAAATGGACTGCCTGCAAGAGCATATTGACATATTATTGATGTATGCTTTTTAATTTTTAGTAGACTATTTTCATGATATTACCACTTTGCCAGCATTTCAAAAGAATTTTTTCTGAAAATGTTCATGCTTCAAAAGCATTTTGGACATCTCAGACATCAATACTCCAGATACTATTCTAAGATTTATGGCCTCCTGCATGTTAGATTGTTGCAGGATGTTTCCATGTTTAAAAATGTCCTTAACAAATAAGACTGTCATGTTCTACTCTTTAGAAATATCAAAATTTAATCTCTTTTATCTTGTGTTAGTTTTCATTTTCTACAGGAATCCTCCCTAAAATATAATATCTAGTATTTAGCCTCCCTAGTTATATCTCCTAGAATTTTCATATGAACCTTGCCTTCACAAACTAGTAACTCTTTAACGATATGCCTTGATGATTGATTACTTTTTGAATGATTGCAACCTCTACCTGTCCAATCAGGTAATTTTCTATTAGCATCTTGATGTTTATTTAAAAAGCTTTCATTAGGATCTTGTGTAATCCCAATGCTGATCATTTTTTGCCTATGTCCTGCCATTGATCTTATGATTTCAATATGCAGGGGGTAAGATAAAATACACCTTATGTCCACTTCTGCATTTCCATCCTCCTAGCTTCTCGTTAGTATGATCAAATATTATACCTTATTGGTAGAATGCAAATAGACAGCTTTCTCAAAATAGTAAATACAAATTCCTCTCAACCATTTGCTCTTCAAAGCAAGGGTCTCCAACCCATATCATGCCATCTTCCCATTTGAAGCTTAAGTGAAACTTGCATTACATAACACACAAGGAAGGGTCTCCAACTCATATCATGCCATCTTTTCATTTGAATCCCAAGCGAAACTTGCATTCATAGCACATAAGGAAGGGTCTCCAAATATTCTGTTTGAAGCGTAGCATGTCTAATTTAAAATTTTAAACTCAACCTATATCTTATCGATATCTTTGCAGATCAGGGATACTATTATGTTGAGACAGTGACACTGCTGGTTTCTCTGAAAGTGCGCTATAGGGATAGAATTACAATTCTACGAGGAAATCATGAGAGCCGACAGATTACACAAGTATAAGATACTCCAACTAGGATTACTGATGATTTTGACACGAGATTACCATTGAGGCAGGTTAATGGTTCATAGAAACTAAATTAAGAACCAAGGTTATGATATTGACTTGCTTCCCAGTAATGAGTCATTGTAATAGATGGCAAATCAAATTGTTGGGCCTTTACAAGATTTCCCAATTTGATTTCAGTGAATTTTTAAAATGAGATGAATGGATTTGTATTCTCAATTATGAAGTGTCAGATTTAAACAATAGTACAAAATCTGTTTGTGCTTTACGATTTGTATCCATTGTGTTGACTATGGAATTACTTGCATTACCATAGGATCCCAAACTTCTTGGATATTTAAGCACCCTGAATATGTAGCTTTCACTTTCTCAACAATAAAAACAGCGTAGCATTTCCAGATTTTGAGTCTTAAGGAGTCATCTCCCAAACTGGACCCTGTGGATGTCCTTATAATAAGAATGCGAGCTACAAGAACAAGAGCATCATCATTATAAGCAAACCTCTCATCCTCTACCTTCAGAACTTGATTTACTAGGTGTTCTTCAAGTTTGATGGATAAGGCATGCCTCATAACAAGTTCATGTAACAGGTTAAAGCATGCTTTGTGAAAATGTTCAAGGAAGTGTTTTTCATAGGACATATCTGAAACACCAGCCCCCTCCATTCTTTCATCAACTGAAAGCTGTGGCTGTAGCATTCGTAAAAGAGCACTGACATGTTCTTCATTAAGTTGGTGATAGGCTTCTTTGTAAATAGAAGAATGCCAAGTGATATTAATAAATTATCCATAATTTACAGTTTTCCTCTTTCAAGTGATATTAATATAGTTGCTGCTTCCATAAGCCAACAATCAATCTGACATTTTGCCCATTAATGTTTTCCTTTCATCGTTCTGGATTCTATTTTGAAGTATGTATGACATCATCTTATGCACATTTTATTGGTAAATGTATTTCATTCTCTATCTTGTTTTGAAAGGGTTGTTGGTGACAACTATGTTGCAAATGAAGAGATTCTTCACAGTTTCCATAAGCCAACAATCAATCTGAAATTTTGCCCATTAATGTTTTCCTTTCATCGTTCTAGATTCTGTTTTGAAATATGTATGACAGCAAACAAATGTTTTCTCTGCCTTTGATCTTGGCCACATTCACATGCTGATTTTCTAGAGGGAGGGCCATTGTAAAAGTAGTTAAGAACAGATGAAGTTGTAAATATATGTCCTGCATGATATCACATGATATGATGATAACTATCGCGTCCCAACTTTTTATTTGCTCATTCTCAGTTTGAAAGGGAAATGGGACGTGTAAGGATATCCATATGAATGTAAGATGCTTATGTATTGGACATTAAATTCTATCCCTTCAGCACTCATTTGAAAAGTTATATGCAGACTCTCAGATCATGACTCAGTATATCCCAGTAAAAATTGTGCTCAATCAACCGACTGGTCATAGGAAGTGTTTAATGCTTCCAGCAGTGATGGAGAAATAGACAGACAGATCCGGCTTCCACGCCAGACAGCTATAGTTTTCATAAAGGTTATAATATAGTGTCAATACGCTAAGGTGTAATGTAGACAGTGTTTGTATTTTCCTTAACAAGGATGATGGTTCTCAGTTGGCCATGTTGGTACAAGAGACGTTTCAGATGGATTAGAAAGTAAGTAGTGCTTGTATACTTGTAATTCTTACACTCCTTCATCAAAATATCAGTATTAGTTGTTGGCTCTTTCTCCTATTCAACTTTGTATCATGTATGCTAGGTCTCTTTAACACAAGAGAGGCTCTTCCATGCATGCTTTTATTATGGGATTGGCATTGTTTCCTTCATGTGCCAAGTTTAAATGATATGTTAATGAGCACAACTAACTGAGGGAAGTGATGCCTTTGGGATTTTAGAACAGCGGGGTTCTCATTAGGAAGTTGTTCCCCTTCGTCATGGCTCATCCCCATTACCACTTACCACAAATAATACTCATCCGTGAGAGTATACCCAATTTTGAAATATTTAAAAAAAAAAAAAAATTCCCTGCCATCGCTTAAGCGAAAGTTCTTGATGTCGAAAATCCGACGGTTACTCTCTATATCCGTCGCTTAAGCGACGGCTCTCAAGCTCTTATGCAGTATTTTTTTTTTAAAAATTGACTAACCGTCGCTTATTCGACGGCTCTACTGTCTCTTAACCGACGGCATGAATATTATTTTCTTAAAAAAATTTCACTACTGTTGAAGAAAGGTTGTCGCTTAACCGACGCTTTACATTTAACCAACGGTAAACTTAGGTGTCGCTTAACCGACGGTTTCGAAAGATGTCAGATAAACGACAACAAGTTTCCGATGCTTAAAAAAAATCAATAGTGTCGTACATGCGACAGGGAAGTGTCGAAAATCCGACAATACTGCCGTCAGATTTTTGGTCGAAATGTAGTAGTGGATCTACGGTGGGAGTACCAAGTCGATTCAACAGACTACTACATAGGGTGGCTCGAGCAATGATATGCTATCATGAGCACCATTAGTGGATGAGACATGTATACTGAAAGCTGATAGCTTCAGCATTTTTTGTATGATGATTTTTCCTGAAAGCCTCTCTGCTTTAGATGAGGTCTCGAGACCTATTTTTGTAAAACATTTTCGAATATATACACAGACTTTTAAACAGTGTTTATGTGTATCAAATGGATAAATGCATTTTCTATGAGTTCTATGTGTCTTTAAATGTTTATTTACAATATACCATGTTTGATTTAACTTCATGAATCTGAAATATGCCAATCTAGGATGTAATTAGCCAATGAATCAGCAACTACATTATGTTCCCTAGGAATATGCCTATAGGTAATGGTTCCAAATGATATTTCTAACAAACATACGCTGTGGAAGAGGTGGAGGAGCACCGGGTTCCTAATGGTGTATACATGGTTTAAATGACAAACCATGAGCTGAGAGTCCATCAAAACTACTAGATCAAAGACATCCTGGGAGGCAGCTTCAGTCAGAAGACCTATGACTACTTCATATTCGACGATGTCATTAGTAGCGAGACCTAAACAAACACTCTTGAACTGACCAAATCTTCAACTGGGGAATAGAGAACCCAAGCAGCCGAGGCTAGATTCAAGGTATGGCGATAAGAACCATTAGCGAAGCCGTAGAAAGCTAAAAGGAAACTTCTTATATGCAAAGGTTCCCCATGGGAAAATGAATGCCATCTTATGCTGATCGAAGGGAAATATCTCAATCTGATTGTAGCCGGAGAAGCCATCCAGGAATGAAAAGATGGCACTTCCAGCACAGTTGTCGATAATCTGATCAATATGTGGGGTAGGGAAGTTGTCCTTGGGACAAGATTTATTTAAATCCCTAAAGTCGATGTAGACTCTAATGGTTCTCTTATTTTTATTGATAGGGACAATGTTCGATACCCATTTCATCAGAGGTACAGGATAAATAAAACCATCTTTCAAAAGTTTCTCAATCTCAGCTTTAATAGCGGCAACGTTCCTAGGATGGAATTGCCTAAGTTTCTGCCGGATAGGTTTAGCCATGGGATAATTTTTAATCTCATGGATCACAATGGAAGGGTCAATCCCTGGCATCTCTTCATAGGACTAGGCAAAAATATGACATAATTCCTTAAAAAGTGCCTTATATGCTTCAGATTCATCTATGGAACAGTTCTTCCCAACATGAACGTGCTCAATAACATCAGGCTTGGCTGATATGTCAATTGGGTTCATTTAAGTAATGTTGCAAAGGTTTCCTTTAGAATCTGTGTCTTACAACAATATAGGACTTTGCAGAACGTTGACAATATTAGTAGGAAACAAGGATGTAAAATCATGGCTGCCCAAACTGGTATTGGGGAGGAACATGGATCTATGATGGTGATCCTCCAAAATGGGCTCATCTGTATTCATGATCTCTATAATGGACTCATCAGAAGGAAAAGCCTTGGAGAGATAATCTAGAATCGGAAGAGAAGGTTCTAACCAGTACGGTAAATGGTAAGGATCCGAAGCCACTAAATGAAAGTCATCAGTGTGATCATCGGAACAAGTTTGAATGGTGTCATAAATAGCTTCGTGCGGGCTCAACAAGGTGGACTCGACAACATTTTGGCCCTTGGGCTCAAAATCAAATGAGGCGATCATATGTACTATCGCAGTATCCGTGCTAGGAGGAGTAGAGGGAAAAATCCTCATGAGGGATGAATCCTCTAGCATACCTACCCCAATCAACTGGTAAGGAAGAGGGGACTAACCTAACATGGGGATGTTATTAGTGGTGGCAACAGTAACATCCACCGTACAGAAATCAAGCTAGTCAATGGTAACAATTCTCCCAACATGCGGGAATTGGACCGTTAAAAATACTGTTGAAGCAACAACAGTCATGGCATAGAACCAATTCCTTCCTAAAAGGAGGTTATAATCCAAAGGGGCATCCACCACTTCTACTTGGATGGAAACGATTTTTCCCCTTAGCTCGACCGCGAGGGCTGAGATGAGACCATGGGGTTGGAAACCTCATCCATCAAAGGCTTTAAGGGTCATAGGTGATGTAACAAGCTTGGGAGAGCCAAGAGCTTTCCAACAAGTAAAAGATAACACCGAGGTCGAAACTCCTTCATCGAGTACCATTCGAAAGACTTTCTTTCCCACTACTTTCGTAATGATCTGAAAAGTGAGTTTATGCGATAATCTAGGTTTATAGGTCTCAAGATTGAAGTGAATCAAGTTAGTGTTATCCAGGTCTAAAGCTCCTAAAGCTGTCAACAAGTTCTTGCGCTATGTCAGGCAACTTTGGAGTACTTCTAGGGTAGACATTCCACAAGGTGCCTAAGCGAGATCTTCAAGCACATTATAGAATTGAGCAGCTCAAGTATTGGGATTAAAGATATCCTTCCGAAGAGTACTCTTTGGTGGGCACAAAATCATGTCGAGAGTAGGATTCTCGATAGACAACGGAACAATAGATGAGGATTCTAGAGAACTAGTAGAGGAAGATTTCCCTAAAGAAGATTGATCTTCTTTCTTATCCGTAGGTTTATCATAAATCTGGCTTCGAGTTTGCAGATGGATGGGATCTGAGGACATTATACAAATTTCCTCTGATGAACTAGAGTTAGCTTGGTTAGACATGTGGTCTATTAATTTTTGTTGAGAGGGAAAGGGATCCGTAAGTATTATAGGTGCGGGATTAGTCTTTAGAAACTGGGACATTTCCTCCCAATGGGGACACTCCTTTGAAAAATGGTCACCACCACATAACAAACAAGGATATTTATCCTTCCTTTTCCCTTTGTTGTTGTCATTATTGGTTGATCATGGAGTCTCCTATTGGTTTCCAGTTTTTTTATTTCAATTTTTACCTTTCTTTTTATTACTTGAGGTTTGAGTACTTTGAATAGAATTGACCTCGACAGAAACCTTCGGAGTCGAAGGAGTAGCAGTTTGGGTTTGCTTGGTAGGTTTCGCTATGGATGGGGACTCTATTGAACCAACAATCCCATCAATAGGTACTTCTGCTGGTGGGTTGGCATGGTTAGTGCCAGGGCGAAGAGCTTGAGGAGTCAGGTCATAAAGAGTCCCATACTGGGAATGGACCAAGTCTAGGTACTGAGCCTATCTAATACCCTGCTCTTTGGTAATGGCACCGACCATGGCCACATATCGGGCAATAGGAGGCAACAAGGACTTAGTTAACCAATCAGATAACAACTGATCTGGAATAGCAGCCTTAATAAGCCTTCTCCGCCTTCTCCACTCATGAATATGATCATAAATGTGGGTGGAGGTGTTCTGTCACAGAGAATTTAAAATTTTAGTGCCCATTTCATAACAAATAGGGCGTTGAAAATGCGTAAGAAATACAGGTCCCAATGAGCCAAAATCCACAAACGAATCTTGTGGGAGATCAATGTACCACTTCACGGCCATACTGGTCAAAGTTTACTGAAAGAGTCGTAACCGAATAGAATCATCCATGAGGGAGTTCGAGGAACACCACAAATGAAAAGTCATAACATGGTTCCATGGATATTCACCCTGCTTCCCATCAAATTTTGGAATATCCGATGGTAACTTTATTGGAATGGGAGGCCACAAGTGATTGTGTCAAATGGGATCATTAATCAACTTGGACAAATCAGGAAAGTCCAAAGTTGCTAGGAAAGGTAACTGTCTATTTGGTTGCACATACTGGTTTCATTGATATGGCATATAATTACTAGTAGGGCCATAGGTAGACTGATAAACGGGTTGTTGTGAGGAAGAACCACCAGAGGAAGCACCAGAGGTTGCTGTGAGGGGTTGATTTCTGGAATTAGGATCGCTAGGACCACCAGGGCCTCCAAAAGGAGGACTGCCAGATCCACCGGGACCACCAGGACCACTAAGAGGCAGACCACCACACCCTCCGGAGCCTCTATGAGGTGGTAAACCTCCAGAGCCACTGAAACCACTAGGTGGAGGGACACCAGATCCTCCAAAGCCATAGGGAGGAAAGCCACTAAGTCCCCTAGGACCACTAGGACATCCAGGACCATGAGGAGGAAAGTTTCCAGATCCTCTGGGACCATGAGGTCCCTAGGGGAGGACCTCATAAGGTGGTCCTCCCGCACCTCCTGCAGTATGTATAGGAATCCCTCCCATGGATGGCATGTAAGACCAGTTGGGTTTCCCCCATGGTGTAAAAGTGTCACTAGGGTATTGAATTCCAGCATAAGGCATTCCTGTAGGATTAGATGGATGATTACCTTTATGTATTTGATAACCATAACCAGTAGAAGACTAAACGGTAATAGGTTGGGCCCCCAAGGGATGACCTGAACTAGATAAGGGATTTACAACATTAGTGTGGGTGGGAGGGACAAAAACTATAGATGTTTCTATGTTAGAGGTCTACCCTTAACTAGGTACAACTCAGGTATCAGATAACATAGGTCATGCCGTGGGTTTCCCCTGGGAATTCAAAGGTACTGACGAAATAGGAATTGAAGGTTGGGCCCTAGATGCAAAATATTTGGGAGGATTTGGAATAGACATAACATAAGAGGTGATAGGGGTGGAAATTTGACCTGGTCTATGGGTTGTTAATGGATGATCTATAATCGGTTCAATGTGTCTCATAGAATGAGCTAGTGAACAATATCCCATAGGAAGGGATGTGGAACGTACTGGTGTAGAGCCTAATAGTTTATCAATCTGATTTTCTACCTCCTGTGCATGGAGAATCGTAGCACGTTATTTCCTACGTTCTTATTCACTATCAGGAGAACTTACATGGGTGCCAAATGAGGAAATGGCCTGTCTGATAGGAGTGTCCCAAAAAGGAGCATTAGGACCAAATTCTAGACGGGTTGCATCATTAACATGACCTTCCAAGGGAGAATGGGACGATGGATTTCCCCGAGAAGGTTGTTGGACTAGGGGAGGCGAGTGTGCAGAATACAGTACTCCACTTTCCAACACCACATTATCTCCCATTTGGGAGGTGGTAGCAACTCCCTAGTCGATAGCTCTTCCATTGGATTTTCTCCTAAAACAAGAATAAAATCAGGTGGCAAGCCACATACTCTTCTGGACTGTCTTAACTTAGCCAGTTTGTACAGTTCCTGTTTAACCTAGGGTCTGAAAATCTTAAAAAAATAAACACACCAAAATACTTCCCTACTCAAACTATAGGTCAAAACAAGCAAACTTAAAATGACAGTAGGAGTTCACAACTTAGGTCTCTCACTAGGATTGTCAAGAAGGTGCCACTCATGATATACCTCGAGGGTACACGCGTCGTAATATCCCTGAATGTTGTTTTTGGTGTATGGATCCAAACAAGACGGCCAAAGGGATTTTCTCAGATAGATAATGTACCGTAGTGGGGTCTCCCGATATACTCAAGGTACGTGGGAGCTCGAATCGGTAATAGTGTTGTCTAATGCATAACCGTACACAAGGGCCCTTTCGATATACAATTGAGTACATGAAGTACCTTTCTATATACCTCAAGGGTACGTCAAAGGCTGTTCGATATGCCGAAGGTACGTGGAAGAACTGCGCGAGTCCAGGAATGTAATGCTGAAAAATAACAATAGCTCCTATGTTTTACGACACCCAAACACATCTCTAACCTATAACTCAAGTTAGTACGTAAATTTTAACGTACAACTACCGTTAATTTTAACTTGTATGCTTAGGCGAATGCATGATGTTTTGACAGAAAAGTAAAACCATGCAATATGCTTATGCAAATGTTCACTTTATTGTTCAGTATGCCTACTTACAAGAGGGAAGAGAATGTTTTTCTTTTTGTTTCAAAACCAAAAATCATTCCAATCAACATTCGTGAACATCAAATCAAAGAAAAGCAAACACTTTTACTAACCAAATTCTTCTTTTCGAAAGGAAATGAGAAGGGTGAGAATCTTTTTTACTAAAAGAACAACACCAAGCACACCAATATGCCAATGTACTCTAACTTTTCAAATTTCTCAAAAACATAAGCAAATCTAACTTAAAACTACCATTTTTTTTATTTTGATCGAGATAGTCCTATATGCATGAGAGAACTAAGATAATAAAGGTCCCGAAAGCTTATAAATCCAATCAGAAAACCCAAATCCAACGCTCAAATATGATGTCCTAATCTCAAGCAAAACTCTTCTTTTTTGAAGGAAAGAAAACGAAGTTTACTATGCAAGGAAGAAATGAAATCTAGAAGCTAATCTAGTGTTCTTCTTTCAGTATATGCAACGAAAAGAGACTTCAATGAGCACCCTAACTTTCAAAAAATAAGAAATCCTTCTTTAAGCACAACCAACAAGCAAGAAGTGGATGAACAATAAAAAAGACTAAACAAACTTTTGAAATTCCACTCAAATCAATCTTAAACCATCAAAGAAACAATCCACACACATCAGATTCAGTAACATAATTCTAAAACAGAAATGAAAGAAATCAAAATTCGAAATTTTTACGAAGAAAAATGAGGAAAAATAGTTTTGGACTAATGCCTACCTGGCACCGCATTTCGTAGGTGTTGACAGATCATTTCCAAGACAACACTGCTCCTTGCAAACCAAATATAGGCAATGGCACCACTTACTACTCACTATGTTTAGGCAGTGGCACCGCTCCTCGTACACAGCATGGGTGCAGTTCCCTGTACCTCGTGAAAACAAAAAAAAGAACAATGGATCAAGTTAGAAAAGACTAGATCAAGGAAAATATTATCGAATTGAATGTGGTAACAGAGCATAAAATATTGAAATGAATCAGATATGAATAGATCTAGAAATTTCAAACCCAAAGAATACAAATCAGAAAGTAGATCTGACTGAAAAGAGTTGAAGAAAGTGAATCCCAGATTCGGACAAGAGTTTCCAACTGAGGAAGATCAGAACAACTGAATACTCTACTCCCCAGCGGAGTCGCCAAATTTGTTAGTTGGAATATTTCACTCCTATAGACAGCAAGGTGTTCCACTGATCTGAATGGTTCAAATCCAGAAAAAATAGAGGACAAAGGTTGAAGACTCTCCCTAGATGCTATAGATATTTGGAATACAAGGCTTTGACAATTCTCCTGTGTACTTGCAAAAAAGCTCAACATGAAATGAATCAAAGCAACTAGAATATGATCTACTAATCTATGCTAGTGACTAAGGAATATAGCAACATATATATGTGAAATCACAACAACAACATCATATGTGGGAAACAAATCAACTTGCGTTAGAAATATGAAGAAGTTTACAACCAATCCTTAGTGTTCACATGCATCTCCATGAAACCAGCTCTTCATCCCCAAAAGCTCCGACTCTATCTCTCTATGCTCTCTCCAAATGATCTTTGTTGGGGTGCATACTCCATATTGGGTAACTCCGCGGTTAGTTAGGAAATTTGTAAGCGGAGCTATGGGTCAAAATAGTCTTAGGGGTGTCAGGGTAAGTCAAAACCCTCCCTTTTTGTAATAAACCCATGGTTTAAATTCAGGGTTTAGGGTTTGTGGGTGCCCATGGTTTAAGACCAGGGTTTTGTGAAACTGCGCAGTATAAATAAGCGCTTATGTAAAATGGATAGGTTAGGCTTTTTGATGTAAAGAAAGATAAGGCGAAGTAAGGTTGGTTTTTGTAAGGAAAGGACAAGTCCCAGCTGTGTGCGTGGATGACCTCTGCAGCTGTGTGCGCAGAGGGGTTTTGTAAGGAAGAAAGGAAGATCTGCAGCTGTGTGCGCAGAAGCCTGCTGCTGTGTGTGTGGTTGTTAAGAGCTGAAGGAATCTGCAGCTGAGTGCGCAGATAAACTGTGGTTTTGAGGAAAGAGGAATAAAACGCAGTTTGTGGACGTAGCCCCTACACTGGGGGTGAACCACGTTATATTTGGTGTTGTGGTTTTGTTGTGTTGTTTCTGTTTCTGTCATTTTCATGCATTAAACTGAATATATCTGATAATATAAGATCTCTGCTAATACTAAGCTTCGCTGTGGATTCCCTGTAGTGAGTTATGCAATTTTGGTTTGTTTATTATGCTGTGAAGTTATATGTGAATGAATGTTAAGTTAACAGGAAGTTGAATAATAATTATTTAGAAAGGCTAAGGTACAGTAATACCCCTCTCTGCATGCAGAAACCTGATTCTGCGGCACCCCATTGCTATTTCGGGTGAGACTGCAACCTGCGCGCAGGTTGTTGCCGAAAGGGCCAACACAGTGGGTCTTTTGTGGGTGCGACGTATAAAGCGTTAACCCGGGTCTGCCCAAGTGCCCAACAAATTGGTTCCGTTTCCGGGACTTGAACCCGGGTCTCTCGGGTGAGAGCCGAGTATCCTAACCAACTAGACTACAATGGATGACCCAAAAGACCCAGGAAGTACAATTAAGAACTGAGTTGTGTCAAGTAACCAATAATCCTGATGTCACAAGAGTAACTTGTGAATCTTGAATAATGTTCCTTTGTTCGAATGAACTAAGTAATCCTGCATAACGAAGAATAATCTTACCTCTCAGATCGTCATGGGAGAACGAGTCCCAACACTCCATCACTTTGTTTCCATCAATAAAGTTAAGTTAGTTTTAATTAAATAAACAAAGTATACATGTGCAGGAGTAAAAAAATGATCTAAATAACTCATTAATTCATTGACAATAGTAACTATTATAGATCGAAAGTTTAAATAATAGAATCAAGACATAAGAAGTAAACAAACTAATAGTCATGGAATGGATAAGAGGTTTACAAGACAATGGGAAGAATCCGAAGAGGTTGAAATTTTAAGGAGCATCGATGTTTCCGCGTAAGTACTAATGATCCCTTCTGGGTGATTTTTATTTTCAATTTTTAGGGACATTACAGTAATAATGGTAACTAGTGTAAACATAGGAATAATTAAACCCAATGTTGGATGAACAAACAATGCTACGATCGTAATAATAATCACTAAGATAGGACTGTAAGTCTATTCGTCATCCAAGGTGTGAGTTATTTAAGCATAGACAATATGTCTTTGTTCCCTATTATAGTCATCTTTCTATCATCAAGTACACTTGCACCAAACCAAGAAATAAATGCATTAGTTCAATAAATAACTAATTAAACCCTACAGCGAAAAGTAAAACTAATTACATTTCTAGGTGTTTCTATAAGGCATACATTTCCCGCCACTCCACCCCTTGACAATACAAGTTAAGTTAGTTTTATTCATAAAACAATAATCAAACATTTTAACCAATTGTAATGTCCCCAAAATTTGAAAAAAAAAATCTTAGGCTAGTCATTTACTTCCTGAACTAGACATTATCTCAACTTATGTGGAATGTGTCATACTTTGTTTCTTTGCACAGTATTGTCGTAAGTTGTTCTTACTTTCTCCTCTATCTTTCCAAATGTTGTTATTACTGAAATGATCTGTTTTCGTTAAATGGTTTAATATCTAAATTGATATTTATGTAATTATATTTATGTTGTTTCGATTGCTTACTCATTGATTTTAAAGTTCGATTATTGATTTATGAAAATTTCTTACTTATATTGTATTTTCAAGGGGTGGAGTGGAGGGACTTGTTTCCCTTGTAAGCACACTTGGAAGGTAACTATTTTTAACTTGTGACTATAGGGATTACTTAATTCTTGCGGAACTAATGCATCTATTTCCTTAATGTGTGCAGCTGCACTTGACGATGAAAACATACTATAAAAATAGGAACAAGACACACACCCCATGTGTCACTAGCACTGAGCTTGGATGACAATGGACTTAGAGTCCTATCCTAGTGACTATTATTATAGTTATTAGTTGATATTTATGCAAGGCTGGTGTTTACTAGCATATGTTCTACTGGTTACTTTTATTGTTTTTATGGTCTTATGAGCTTGATTTATTTTACCACTTGAATTTAATATTTACATAATAAATAATGTCTCAGGTTTATTATAGTATAACATAGTCCTTGATTTATTAAAGTATTTGTGTAAAATGTAATGAAATCCAAATTTAATTATTAAGAAAGGATCATCATCACCATCAACATCATGAACATCATCATCATCATCCTCATCATCATCCTCACCATTAACATCATGAACATCATCATTCATCATCATCATCATCATCATCATCATCCTCCTCCTCACCATCAACATCATGAACACCATCATCATTCATCATCATCGTCGTCGTCATCATCATCGACACCATCAACATCATGAACATCATCATCCTCATCCTCATCCTCATCCTCATCCTCATCCTCATCATCACCTTCATCATCATCATCATCATCATCCTCATCATCATCATCTCCAAAAACATCATGAACATCATCATCATCATCCTCATCCTCATCCTCATCCTCATCCTCATCATAATCATCATCATCATCATCACCATCACCATCAACATCATCTTCATCATCATCATCATCATCACCTTCATCATCACCATCACCATCGTCATCATCATTATCATCATCACCTTATCGTCATAATCATCATCATCACCATTGCCATCATTGCCATCATCATCATCATCATCATCATCATCACCATCAACATCATGAACATCATCATCCTCATCCTCATCATCATCCTCATCATCATCACCATCAACATCATGAACATCATCATCCTCATCCTCATCATCATCCTCATCATCATCACCATCAACATCATGAACATCATCATCATCATCATCATCATAACCCTCATCATCATCACCATAAACATCATGAACATCATCATCATCCTTGTCAGAATATAATCCGTCGGGATTATATATTGTGTAAATAAATAAAGAAATCTGAATAATTATGTAGGAAGCCGAAAAGGATGGGTGGAAGGTGAAACACAACCGTCATATGCATTGTATAAATATAAGCATTAGCAAAGGAATAACATTGAATCGAGAGTTATTACCTATCAGTGGTATCAGAGCCTGGCTATTTGCCATAACTCCTGCCCGTTGCATTTCAATCCTGGCATTCTGCTTGCCAGTCCTTTGCCAGACTTCCTGCTCTGCCAGTCGCATGCATTGTATGCGTTATTCTCTTGGAGACCTGCCTAACCCTAATCAGTTGAACCTGGGTGCAATTGGAATTGCGTTGAGTGTGTGAGACCATTCGCTATTGTTTCCTGCATCACTGTTTCATTATTTTTGTTTGAGAATGCTCCCACTCTCCTGCTGGTTGTATTTCTCAGATTTCCTTCATGCTCCCACTCCACTACGAGAACACACCCGTGGGGCTGTTCTTGATAATTAGACTTGGGTCTAAGCGGTTTGTACATATCATAGGCATCCTCGCCATCAGCATAGTACTTATCCTCAATACCATGAATTATATAGCCCAGTGATTGGTTATACAGCTGAAACACCTCCAGCTTGCTCTTGCGGACTTTGAGACAAACATACCATGCCCCAAACACCTCCATTGTGTTATGTGCTAGGGTCACTAGCTTCGTTGCAAGGCCCAGTTTACGGTGCGTGCACAACACTGCCACAAAGACTATGTGCGCGCGACATTCCATGGACTCCTCATCCAATATCCCCATGACGTAACCCACAATTTTATTCCTGTAATCCTCGGCCACATAGCCAAGTTGCGGATATGATATCATGACAGAGAGGTAAAAACTTATCTGGTGATTATTTTAAAGTTTGCGTGAAATTTAAAGTCTGGTGATTATTTTAAAGACTGTGTGTTGAAGTGAAGATTGCGTTGAAGTGAAGACTGCGTGTTGAAGTGAAAGTTGCGATTTGTGTGAGAGATGGTGTCCTCCATTTGAAGCTATGATTTGAGATTATGGCGCCGTCTGTGGGAACCCTATATGTTTTGTGAGTGAGATTGTCGTGATCTTGTGTAGAGAAGAGACCATTACTGAATGATATTATGCTTGCTGCGTTGAAGTATCAGTGGTATTGTGACTGATATATGCGATGAATAATGGTATATGCGTTTATATATGCGTTGATATATCCTACATATACTAATATATGTTGAAGCTGATGCCTGAAGACTGAGCCTGAGCCTGCGTTGGAGCCTGCGTGGAGACTGCTGCCTCCATGAAGAGCCTGAGTTGAAGACTGATATCATACATGTATATTGGTACTCTTGCTGCATTGGAGAATGCGTTTTGGAAATACACAAACCCTAATCTCTACCCTAGCTATTTGTGTGGAAGTTTAACTGGAAAGTTTGCAGTAAAAGAGGTGATACGGCTGATGTATGAGCCTGAATAGAGTGAGTTTGTTGTATGAGCCTGAGCTTGTTGTATGACTTGCGATTTCCATGTGAAGATTTTTGCTGCGATCTCAAGAGTTCTAGAGAATTGCTGCTTCTAATCACTTGATTTTGCAGAAGTATATAGTTTGGTGCTTGATTTTTTGTGCACTTATATCCTTTGCACACTAATATATTAGCTTTTGGTGCCTCCATGCATAACATATTCTATAGAGTATATATTGTATAAAAAGGAATGCTACTGTGTATTTGAAGCTCATATATTTTGCATATTGAAGAAGCTTGTGTATGCTCACCTGAAGCTTGCATTGTATTCACCTTGGCAGAGACTGTAGACCTGCAAGGTTATTTTTCTATTTCTCTTTGTCATATTAAGTTCATTATTGTAAATTATGCTAACAGTTGCAAAAGATGAAATCTATAGCATCTGTGGTTGGTGCCACTCTCTCTGGCAAAGAGAGAGGCAGAGGAAGAAGAAAATTCAGAAGTAGAGGGGGCAGAAACAACTTTAACAAAAGATCAGATCTATAGTGCAAGCATTGTGGAAAGACTGGGCACACATCAGATTAGTGTTGGGCTTCATGGGACTCCATCAAAGACAAACAGAACCAGAAGAAAGATGACAATAAAAACCAAGATGCTAGTAAATCTTCTGATTCTGCTCATTGTATTGTTGCACATTGTAATCTTGGAATTAATGAACTCACTTCACTTTCATCTTTCAAAGATTGTTGGCTGCTTGATACTGGTGCAACATCACACATGACTTTTAGAAAAGACTGTTTTGAAGAACTTAATGAAACAATAGATGGCATAGTTTACTTTGCAGATAAGTCAAGTCTTAAACCAAAAGGAATGGGCACCATTAGACTGAAGATGCATGGATTCCCTGATTTCTTGTTGAAGAATGTTCTTTATATTCTAGAGTTGCAGAGAAGCCTGCTGTCCTTGGTGGAGATTCGACAGCAAGGCCATTCCATCCACATGTTTGATGGAATTGTTGAAATAAGAAAGTCCTCTGACAACCAAGTCATTATGACTGGATATGAAGATGGGAAGCTGCTGAAGCTAAAGGGTTCATCTGTAAGAGTTTAGAACTATGCCTACCTCTCTCAGCATGGAGAAGGTAATTTGTCATCTAGTTCATTGTGGCATGCAAGATTTGGTCATCTAAATTATAACAGTCTTCGTTTGTTGAGAAAGAATGGTGTATTTGGTCTACCGACCATTCCCAAAGAGAAGAAAAAATGGGATGCATGTATATTAGGGAAACATAGTAAGCTTCCATTCCATGAATCTAATTTCAGAGCAAGTAGGAAATTAGAACTAGTGCATTCTGATTTATATGGCCCAATACCAACTCCTTCTGCAAATGGGAATAAGTATTTTATGACATTTGTTGATGACTACTCAAGAATGTGTTGGATTTATTGTTTAAAGACAAAATAAGAAGCATTTCAAACATTCAAAGACTTTCATGCATTCATAGAAAAACAAGCACAATAAAAAAATGGTACACTTCATACTGATAATGGGAAAGAATACACTTCAAATGCTTTTGAAAATTATCTTCGCCAACATGCAATTGCAGATCAGACTACAGTTCCCTACAATCCTCAACAAAATGGCGTAGCAGAAAGAATGAATAGAACCATAATGAATATGGTTCGCTCAATGATGTTTTTCAAGAATGTAAAACTAATGTTTTGGGGTGATGCAGTAAAATGTGCAGCATATTTGAGAAATAGAAGTCCCTCAAATGCTCTTGATAACAAGACTCCACATGAAATGTGATTTGGCCATCTCCCTTCAGTCAGGCATCTCAGAGTTTTTGGTTCCACCTGTTATGCCTTGATTCCAAAGGAGCAAAGAAACAAGCTTGGTGCTCGAAGCAGAAAATGTGTTTTCCTGGGGTACGAAGAATACTCCAAGGCATGCCATCTGTATGATGAGGTAAACAAGAAGTTTGTTATTTCCAGAGATGTCATTTTTCTTGAAACTAATAAAAATGACCAGTCCATTGAGAGAAAGCTTGATCATTTGGAAAGTTATCCTCATCCAAAGACATATTCTAAAAATGAATATGAAATTCCAAACCTTGAAAGGGGGATTCCTATTCTGGATCAACCTTTGGAAGTTCTATATGAAGCACCAACTCCCCCACATGAAGAAGTTCCCGCTACTTCACTTGAAGAAGAGGTTCAACTGGATGATGTGATTGAGAGAATTGAAAGACTCTCAATCAATGATGAAGCACCACTAGATGATCAACCAGGACCATCACAGAAGATTCCTAAATGGGCCACAAAGACACTTGAAAGTGTCCATCGAGATGAAGTTGGAAATACGTGAATGAGAAGTTCGAAAATACATGGAGGAGAAGCAGATAATTTAGGTGATGAAATGGATGTATCATTTGATTGTGAATTTAATTTATCTGCTAACTTTGAACCAAATTCCTTTGAAGAAGCTTCTACTCAAGCTAACTGGAAAGAAGCTATGCAGAATGAGTATGATGCACTCATGAAGAATGGAACTTGGAAGCTGGTTGACCCTCCAGTTGGAACCAAACCAATTGGTTGCAAGTGGGTGAACAAGAACAAATACAAATCAGATGGCTCACTTGAAAAGCACAAAGCGAGGCTTGTAGCAAAAGGCTATGCATAGAAGGAAGGAATTGACTATGAAGAAAAATTTTCTCCTACAGCAAAATGGGCTACCATCTGAACCTTACTCTCTTTAGCTGCTCAGAAAGGGTGGAAAGTTCATCAAATGGATGTGAAGACTGCTTTCTTGAATGGAGACTTGGAAGAGAATGTCTTCATGTCCCAGCCAGAAGGATTTGTTGTGAGAGGAAAAGAACAAAAGGTATGCAAGCTTGTCAAATCCTTGTATGGCCTAAAACAAGCACCTCGTGCATGGTATGAAAAGTTAACCGAGCATCTTTTGAAGTTAAATTTCAAACATTTTGATCTTGATGATGAAACACTGTTTATAAAGAAATTTGGAAGATCCGTTGTGTATCTTGTGGTGTATGTAGATGATCTTTTGATGACAGGGAACAATCAGAGCTATATAGCATACATAAAGAAAGATTTGAAAAAGATATTTGAAATGATAGATATGGGACATCTCCACTATTACTTAGGAATTGAAGTCACTCAACATCCTAAGTACATATTCCTATCTCAGAAAAAATATGTTGGAGAACTACTAAACAAATTTTGCATGACAGAATGCAACCCTATATCTACTCCAATGGAACAAAAAATGAAGCTCACATTAAGCAAAGGAAAAGAATTTGAGGATGCGACCAAGTATCGACAACTTGTAGGAAGTCTTATCTACCTTACAACAACTAGACTAGATATTTCTTATGTTGTTGGCATACTTTCAAGGTTCATGCATAAACCTTGTGAAGGACACTGGTTAGCTGCAAAAAGAGTTCTAAGATACTTGAAGGGGACTCAAGATGTTGGACTCAAGTACTCTAAAGTGGATGACTTCAAACTTATTGGGTACTCAGACTCAGATTTTGATGGCGATAAGGAGACAGGAGTATCAACTTATGGATACACTATGAGTCTTGGATCAACAATTGTCTCATGGAGATCACTCAAATAGTCAATTCCAGCAGATTCAACAACATAAGTAGAATATGTGGTTGCAGCTGAAGCTACGAAAGAAATAGTATGGCTTAGGAAGATACTTGAAGATTTGAAAGAAAAACAAGAGAACTCCACTCCATTATTGGTTGACAATACTTCTGCAATCAAGCTGGCTAAGAATCCTAGATTCCATGATCGAACCAAACACATCAACAAAAAGTATCATTTGATTCGACATCATGTAGAGGCCAAGACAGTCCATCTTCGACATTGTTCCACAAATGATCAAATTGCAGACATCTTCACCAAAGCGCTTGGACGAGAAAAGTTTGAAAGATTCAGAAACATGCTCGGACCTACGAACACCCCTTCGGATTAAGAGGGGGATTGTTAGAATATAATCCACCGGGATTATATATTGTGTAAATAAATAAATAAATCTGAATAATTATGTAGGAAGCCGAAAAGGATGGGCAGAAGGTGAAACACAACTATCATTAGCAAAGGAATAACATTGAATCAGGAGTTATTACCTATTAATCCTCATAATCGTAATCACCATCAACATAATGAACATCATCATCCTCATCCTCATCCTCATCATCATCATCACCTTCATCATCATCATCATCATCATCATCACCATCATCAACATGATCATCATCATCACCATCAACATCATCAACATCATCCTCATCATCCTCATCATCATCCTCATCATCAACATCATGAACATCATCCTCATCATCATCATCACCATCAACATCATGAACATCATCATCATCATCCTCATCATCATCCTCACCATCAACATCATGAACAACATCATCATTCATTATCATCATCCTCATCATCCTCATCATTCATCACCATCAACAACATGAACATCATCATGACCATCCTCATCATGACCATCAACATCATCACCATCAACATCATGAACATCATCATCATCATCCTCATCATCATCATCATCCTCCTCATCATCATCCTCATCATCATCCTCACCATCAACATCATGAACACCATCACCATTCATCATCATCATCATCCTCATCATCACCATCACCATCAACATAATGAATATCATCATCATCATCATCTTCATCATCATTATCATCATCACCTTCATCATCATCATCATCATCACCATCATCAACATGATCATCATCATCACCATCAACATCATGAACATCCTCATCATCATCCTCACCATCAACATCATGAACATCATCCTCATTCATCATCATTATCCTCATCATCATCATCACCATCAACATCATGAACATCATCATCATCATGCTCATCATCATCCTCATCCTCCTCATCATCATCATTTTCATCATCATCATCATCATCATCATCATCATCAACATGATCATCATCATCACCATCAACATTGTGAACATCATCATCATCATCCTCATCATCATCACCATCAACAACATCAACATCATCATCATCATCCTCATCATCATCATCACCATCAACATCATGAACATCATCATCATCATCCCCATCATCACCATCAACATCATCACCATCAACATCATCATCCTCATCCTCATCATCACCCTCATCATCATCATCACCATCACTATCATCAACATCATCATCATCATCCTCATCATCATCCTCATCATCAACATCATCCTCATCATCATCATCACCTTCATCATCATCATCATCATCGTCATCATCATCATTCATCATCACCATCAACATCGTGAACATCATCATCATCATCCTCATCATCCTCATCATCAACATCATCATCATCATCCTCATCCTCATTCTTCATCATCATCATCATCATTCACCATCACCATCAACATCGTGAACATCATCATCATCATCCTCATCATCATCACCATCAATATCATCAACATCATCATCATCATCCTCATCATCAACATCATGAACATCATCATCATCCTCATCATCATCATCACCATCAACATCATGAAAATCATCATCATCATCCTCATCATCATCATCACCTTCATCATCATCATCATCATCATCATCATCATCATTATTCATCATTCGTCATCACCATCAACATCGTGAACATCATCATCATCATCCTCATCATCATCACCATCATCATCATCACCATCATCAGCATCATCCTCATCATCATCCTCATCATCAACATCTTGAACATCATCATCATCCTCATCCTCATTATCACCATCAACATCATGAACATCATCATCATCATCATCACCTTCATCATCGTCCTCATCATCATCATCAGTCATCATCATTCATCATCAGTCATCATCATTCATCATCACCATCAACATCATGAACATCATCCTCATCATCCTCATCATCATCACCATCAACAACATCATCATCATCCTCGTCATCATCCTCATCATCAACATCATGAACATCATCATCATCCTCCTCCTCATCATCATGAACATCATGAACATCATCATCATCCTCCTCATCATCATCATCACCATCAACATCATGAACATCATCATCATCATCATCACCATGAACATCATGAACATCATCATCATCCTCACCATGAAGATCATGAACATCATCATCATTCATCATCATCATCCTCATCATCATTATTCATCACCATCAACATCATGAACATCATCATCATCATCCTCACCTTAAATGTCATGAACATCATTATCATTCATCATCATCACCATCCTCATCGTCGTCATCATCTGCACCATCAATTTCATGAACATCATCATCATTCATCATCATCACCTTCATCATCATGAACATCATCATCATCCTCATCATTATCATCACCATCAACATCATGAGCATCATCATCACCTTCATCATTGTGAACATCATCATCATCATCATTATTATCATCACCATCAACATCATGAACATCATCATCATTCATCCTCATTGTGTGTAATTTATTTAAGTTTACTTTCTCCTTATAAATTGGTTTTTGGGTTACTAATATAAAATGATGTTGTTATATCTTTTTACTTCATAATCTATTTTCAATTATTTATGAATAACTAGTCATGGAACATAGAACAATAATCTATTCAGTTGATATTGTAATTACGTTTAGCCATGCACCCACCCCATTAATTGTGATTGAAGATATTGCGTGCGCATTTTGAGACTGTTAAAACAGTGAATTGTCATTGTCCGAGAGCAACTTCACTGCGTTTTTCTAAAGATTCCAATTAGCACGCAATATTTTTCAAGAGCACGAGACTGCCTTTGAAAATACTCACAATCTACACCATCTCCATCATTCTTTTTGTTATGCAGGTGCAGCATTGAGGACATCTTCCATGGTTGAGGAGCACATAGGATAAGATATCAAGATTCAATGTCATTTCATGGTGATGGTGGATATAACTTTCATTTGCTTATTATTCAAGAGAACCAAAGGTAAATTTTCCCGTTCATTATTGTTTTGATGGGAAATATGAACAATTGAGAAGGAAGATTGAAGCACCTTGAAGGATCAATAGTTATATTGAAGCAAGTTCAAGGTTTGGAAGCTTGTAATTGAGGAGCAACAAAAACAAACTATATTGACATTGATCATTGTGGTGATGGGGAATGTACGTAACCGAGGAAGAAAATCAGCAAGGAAGAAGAGACCTCAAGAAGTCATCGAAGAAGAGAAAGAAAAGAAAATAATAGACATGATGAATCGGAGGCTTTCTTTGGAAACTAGTCCAAATCCAATTATAGATGATACAACGGTTCATCCTATTAATCCAACACAAGATGAAGCTCATGAAGAGGCAATGTACATGGAGCCTACTGTTGAAGAACAAATTATTAATCGGACCATCGATGAGGATGTTGGACTTCCACCATCCAACTACCAGGAAGAGAGTGAAGGAAAACAAGTTGCTACTGAAACGCCAGAGCGTATTGTTGATGCACTAGATGATAGAAATCCAACCCCCTTACCTCCATTAGAAACCACATGTCAAAGAACTCCAAAGCGTATACAAGTTGATGAAGGACTCCTCAATTACATTGAAGGTATGCTATCTAAACACAGTATTGCTTATCAAACTCAACAGATACTAAATAAATATTTTGAGGAGAAATGTGATGGAGATAAATGTAGATTATTTTTATCATTGTTAAAATGTAGGGGCATGAATATTGTTAGGAAATCATTAGGGATAAAGATGATAAATCCTTCTGGACCAAGTTCTCATATAGTTAAAAGCTTAGTAGATGCCTTTGGTAAAATTGGTAAGAACACACGGTCAAAGGACCACAATGCGGCTCGTCGTGTGTTGTCACAAGCAATTGTAAATAAGAACACCATGGTCCTTCGTTTTCTCAAGCCTACATCTAAACTAGTTAATTTGAATGTAAAAGCACTCTGTAGGTATTCTATTAGAAGAGAACATCTCGACACAACCGCCCAGACATATTTTTGGGCCTTTATTGGTCGATTGCCACATCGTGACATGAAGCTAGTTGATGCAGTAAAGGGACTAGTACAGAGTTTTTGGCATGATCACACAAGGCCTTCTTCAAACCAGAAGGATGTACTAAAACTGAGAAGGGGTTCAAAGGACTGTGAACCACATATTAAGCATCTTCTTGATATAACACAGACATAACTATACGAGAAATTTAGGAATGAACATATACAATTGAATTTGGGGCAAAGATCTTTTGAGAAATGTAAGCCCTGGTATGTTAGAATAAATACTCTTCGTAACACTTGTTGTTGTAGATACCATGTAGAATATGAATATTACTATGAAACATTTTTGTACATTCGTCGTGTGTTGCATACTAAGCATGCGCAGGATTGCTCCTTGACAATACCACCAACCTCATCAAGAGAATTCATTCATAGTATCATGTGCAATAGGCATGATGGGAAAACTTACTATGCAAAATCCTATTTGGATGGAACTTGCTCCAACTGTGCTGGAATGGCATTATTGATCCAATGTATGCATGAGACTGGAGACAATGAATTTGGGAATATGGTTACAGACATGAAAAGTTTCAAATATATCAGCTATGAAATAGTCCCAGGGAAAGAAAGCAAAAAAATACAATTGGTGATATCTCAGGTACATGCATTTATCTATAAAATTATGTTTAGAACAGTTGCATTTCATTCCTTACTTACAAAAAAACCTTATATTGAGATCATTTTGTGTCAACAAGTACAAGCTAGTGTCTTTGTCAGGGAGTTTATTGAAAAGACACGTCAATATGTTCAGCATGTCCACTTGGCACGATGGAAGGATGAGAAGTTTAGAATATGTAGAGATACATTTCCTCGTGGTACTATACTTTGAAATGTTTATTTTGCTGAGAACTACACTCTACAACCTCAAAATGAGATCCAAAGTCAGTATTATCACTCTGAGCAGGTTTCCTTGATGGTGCATATCACATATAGGCATGGCCTAAATAGTATTGAAGAGCAAAGATAAATTCTAAAGGAATATCACTTCTACATAAGTGATGATAGGTGCCATGACTTCCACTATGTACGTCATTGCTTCATTATGTTCTATGATCATTTGAAGGGTAGGAACATACAGATGGATCAACACTGGATTTGGTCTGATGGATGTGCTGGTTAGTTAAAAAATGCACGCATATTTCAATGGTTGTGTTCATTGCATAAAAGCTACAAAGTTCCACATATGTGGAACTATTTTGAGACTGGGCATGGTAAAGGAGAGCATGATGGAGCCGGAGCATGTGTCAAAACAACCCTACGAAGAGAATAATTGAAATTATCTACAATATCTACTATTCGAAATGCTCAATCTATAGTCAGGTGGTGCACGTCAGTAATGGGAGAGGAATCAGCTATGCGAGCAGAATCCACAAGAAAGAGACATGTGGAGAGATTTTTTTGGGAGGTGGTAGACATAGATCATTCACATGCATGGGAATGCAAGAATGTTCCTGGCACTCGTGGCTTTCATTCGGTTCGAAGTTCTGATAACCCAGTATTTGAAATTTGGACCAGAAAACTTGCTTGTTTTTGCCTGCCTTGCTGTGATTGTGACTGGGATGTGTGTGAATCATTGGATTGGGTTGATGGATGGGATTGCATATCGCTTCCACTTGATCAGCATGCAATTGTTGAGTTAAATCCATTGAAATAAGACCAATCGTCTATTTCTATAAATTTTGATCATGTATCAGACCTTGTACAACCTAGTATGATGAATTTCCTTAACATTTTTTTGTTAAATTTACGTAGTCTTGAAACTCACATTAATGGCCTTGTATCACACGAAAAATATTTGATCATATACCTACAATCATACTATGCAGGACACATATACGCAGTGGTTTCCTCAAAATATAGTGAATGGGGTGGTGATTACTGGTTGGCACGCTGTATAGAGGGAAAGCAAACCCTCATTATGTCCATGACTGATGATGAAAACAACCACTTCCCCACTGGGTCTATGGTTGTTAAAGGTGAATATATTACATATGACAACAATGCAAGAAAGAAGAGTGAATATGTTTACATGGATTACAAACCAGGTGCAAGTGTGTATCACTTTACCAACTTAATCATTGGTACAAACCTCCAGGTATGAACAATGCCTAGCCGAAATTCATCGAAGGTACGCTACTTCTTACCGGATACAGAGCACGAGAGACTAATGGAGACTTTTGTTATAAGAGATGATTCAGAGGGCTTGGTTGTATGATAATAGGTGGGATCTAGCATGATGAGGTATGTATCATAATTTAAATTTCCCCATGTATGTTTCTTATGAATATGTCAATTTTGTGTTCTTGATATGTAAAATTTTCCATAATGTTGTTTATAAATATGCCAAAAGTTCTCTTGTATGTCAATTTAATGAACATGCCACATTTCGCATGCCTAAGTAAAAATATGGTGCGTTACAGTCCATGCATGATTATTTAATCCCATTTTAGTATTATTATAATATATTATTTAAAAAAGAAATAATTATGTTAATACCATCAAA
>LPNX010028601.1:496156-540580 GCA_001517045.1 Pseudotsuga menziesii
ACGGACTGTAACGCACAAGGTGTCCCTGAACGGTATGTGGAGGTGACCTGCAACTCGCCATAGATCCATGCTCGGGCCTTAGATCGACGAACCGTCGATTTTGTTGGATTCGTGACATGAGATTTTAGCTAGGGGAGGGCCTCTTCCTCCTATCCATTGCCCGATGACCTCCATCTACGGTGGTTTCTGAAGCTAGGGTTTTGCTCAGTAGGGGACAATGCAGTCATGCCAACGAGGTCCAAAGCTGGAAAGCCACAAATGGTGGGGATGCGGCTGGCATTGCCATATTTCCCATGCCTAAACACACTAGCAGGAGTAGATAGAATTCAAAAATGCCGCTTCGTGAGGTTTTTTGCGCACCGGGCCCAAGTCTAGCAGGTGTCCCTGAACGGTATTTGGAGGTGACCTGCAAATCGCCATAGATTGATGCTCGGGCCTCCAATCGATGAACCATCAATTCTGTTGGATTCATGACGTGGTATTTTAGCTAGGGGGGGGCCTCTCCCTCCTAATCATTGCTCGATGACCTCTGTCTATGGTGGTTTCTGAAGCTAGGGTTTCGCTCAGTAGGGGACAATACAGTCACGCCAATGAGGGCCAAAGCTGGAAAGCCACAGATGGTGGGGATGCGGTTGGCATTTCTATATTTCCCATGCCCAAACACACTAGCAGGATATGACATAATTCAAAATTGCCACTCCATGAGGTTTTTTGCGCACCGGGCCGAAGTCCACTAGGTGTCCTTGAACGGTATCTGGAGGTGACCTGCAACTCACCATAGATCCATGCTCGGGCCTCCGATCGACGAATCGTCGATTCCGTTGGATTCATGATGTGGGATTTTAGCTAGGGGGGGACTCTCCCTCCTATCCATTTCTCTATGACCTTCATCTATGGTGGTTTTTGAAGCTAGGGTTTCGCTCAGTAGGGGACAATGCAGTCACACCAACGAGGGCCAAAGCTGGAAATCCATGGATGGTGGGGATTTAGTTGGCATTGCCATATTTCCCATGCCCAAACACACTAGCAGGAGTTGACAGAATTCAAAATTCCTGCTCCATGAGGTTTTTTACGCACCGGACCCAAGTCCACCAGGTGTCCCTAAACGGTATCTAAAGGTGACCTGCAACTCGCCATAGATCAATGATCGAGCCTTTGATCGATGAACTGTCCATTCCGTTGGATTTGTGACATGGTATTTTTGCTAGGGGGGGCCTCTCCCTCCTACCCATTTCCCAGTGACCTCCTTCTATGGTGGTTTATGAAGCTAGGGTTTTGCTCAGTAGGGGACAATGTAGTCACGCCAACGAGGGGAAAAGCTAGAAAGCCACAGATGGTGGGGATGTGGCTAGAATTCACATATTTCCCATGAACAAACACACTAGCAGGAGTTGACAGAATTCAAAATTACTGCTCCGTGAGGTTTTTTGCGCACCGGGCCCAAGTCCACCAGGTGTCCCTGAACGGTATCTCGAGGTGACTTGCAACTTGCCATAGATTGATGCTCGGGCCTCCGATCGATGAACCGTTGATTCCGTTGGATTAGTGATGAGGGATTTTAGCTAGGGGGGGCCTCTCCCTCCTCTCCATTTCCCGATGACCTCCATCTATGGTGGTTTCTAAAGCTAGGGTTTCGCTCAGTAGGGGACAATGCAGTCACACCAACGAGGGGAAAACATGGAAAGCCATGGATGGTGGGGATGCAGTTGGCATTGCCATATTTCCCATGCCCAAACACACCAGTAGGAGTTGACACCGGGCCCAATTCCACCAGGTGTCCCTAAACGGTATCTAGAGGTGACCTGCAACTCGCCATATATTGATGCTCGGGCCTCCGATCGATGAACCGTCGATTTTGTTGGATTCATGACGTGGGATTTTAGCTAGGGGGGGGGCTCTCCTTCCTGTCCATTTCCTATTGACCTCCATCTATGATGGTTTATGAAGCTATGGTTTCACTCAGTACAAACAATGCAGTCACACCAATGAGAGCCAAAGCTGGACAATGCATTTCATGCCAACGAAGGCCAAACTTGCAAAACCCTATCCCTAACTAGGGTTTATTGTTTAACATGCATGGACCATTACCATAAACCTACCAAGGAAACCCTAATCCTAACCCTAATGTTATCTTACTGTCACAACTCAATTCAGAATCAATCTAATGTCGAACTGAACTTTTTCAAATCCGATGGATTTATGCTTCAAATCATGTTGATTCACAAATTTGGTTCTCAGTCTTTGGATTCTATTGTAGTTCCTTTAATGCTGAGTGATTAGTCATTGGGTGAACTAGGTTTGTTGAATAGTGTTGTTGGTTGTTGATGAAATGTAAAGCATGTATTGCACTTAGTTTTATTAAACTACACTTGAGCATTGACTTAACTTGTAATTTAATGAATCCAAACTCACAATTTTTAATTGGATATATCCAATTGGTGTGCAAGTAGTGAGTTCATTGAAACCTTGAAATACATTGTATTGCACTTATATTTATTAAATTACACGAGAAAGAACTTTGAATTTAGTGTGCATGTATTGAGATCATTGAAACCTTTAAATATAATAGTTTTTTGTTTTGACATAGTGCATTCATAAGTAATAGATAATCCTCACAAATAAATACAATAGATTGACACAAGAACATGTCGAAACCAAAGAACAAATTCAAAGTGAAATGTATCATTCATTTATAACTGAAATGTCAATTGTGTACATGTCTCCAAAAGTACATATATATCCAAAAGTATCAAAAAGTACATATATATCCAAAAGTAACCAGAAGTACATGTGTCTCCACAACTATCTAGGACTATCCAAGCCACATGTACATGTATCCAAAACTATCCAAGCCACATGTACACATGTATCGATATGTACATATCCCATAATACACATCAAAACTCAAGCTTCCTCTTGTTCTTTCTTGAGGGTGATCATGTAGGCACAACTATAGGACCAATGTGCATCTCTGGATCCTGCAAATTAAATATCAATTGTTAAATTCAATTAACTATGTACTAATACATTAGCTCAATAAAATACCATATCTAAATTAACTAAAAAATTATGAAAATGTTAATGGACATTGCATGAAACAATTGATCATTAATGGACATCTCACCTCAGTGAGAGACTGTGACAAAGGGGATTGTGTTTCTTGTGTAGCAGATGGAGCTGTTGGTTGAACATGAAGGATGGTTGCACCCATGGTTGAACCAGAGGGGGAAGGAACTGGTGGTGGTGGTGGTGATGGTGGCTACAATCACAAAATATTGAAATAGTTATAAATGTGCATGAATAAACAATAGACAACAATAACACACTATGTCTATATCATGTTCAAATAGTTGTACCTCTGTGTGACTTGTTGCCCTTGTAGATGCAGCACTGACTGCTGCATCAACCATCCCTGCAAGGTTTTCAATAGTAAACTCTGGCTCCTGATGCAGTAAACATGAAAATCAAACATTAACAAAATATTTTATGCACTGGATTTGAAGTTAACCAAGAAATATCATCGAAGGATATACAAATTACCATGGTATCAGTATCTCCATGGTTGTGGACAACTTCACTCTTTCTAGGAGTAGGCCATCTCATATACACTTGAGCCTTGTTCACATATGGCCTATTAAGATATACAACTCCAGGAAATGGTCCAGGTGTTTTGGTTGGTGCCTATAGTCAACAAGAGTTCATGTAGTTAGACATGCATGATTCAATGAAAATACATGTATTTAAAAAATGACATTTTTTAAATGTTTAAAATGTTTACCTCCATCACTGCTTTCCCTTGTGTAGGATCTGGAATCTGCCCAGATATTTCCTCGGTCGATACGACCATGAATCCTACCTCCATCACTACTTTTCCCCATGAAGGATCCGACATCTGCAAGTTTAATAATTGTAAATATTAGACCGTAGATAACATTAGTGAACTAACATGTACAGTATGTGGAAATTAACAATTTAACAAGTATTAAAAAACTGAAATTTTAAAATGTTTACCTCAGTGTGAGATACGGCAATGGGTGCTATGGGAATCTCTCCACGAACCAAGGGATCAGTGGATGGAATGTCATACCCCTATGTAGAGTGTGGAACATGATACTCTGGGGCGTCGCTGCCGACATAAAGCATCAACTGCAAGTTCACAAAATTAATATATTAGATCAAACTATACATATGTGTACAAAGAAGAAAATAAATGAAAAATTTATTACAATTAACCATATACATACATCACTCAAAAACCCACTGAAGACAACATCTAACGAAAGACCATATCATGGACGACCACACTATGTGCACTCGTGAGGTTCAAAAGTAGGCTGGGAATGTGCTGATGGTGTTGCACTAGTAGATGGTCCTGCACCATGATGACCTGGTGTATGTACCACACCAGGGACAGATGTCCCTTCCTCACCCATATGTTGAACCATAGTGCTATGGTGAACAACGACCTGTGCCAAACTCAAAAATGAATCACATGTCTGTGGAATAACATGATGTACAGGTGGGACATTTGGCCTAGGAAACTACCTGCGAGGTGCAGGGATAGGGCGATCAATGTCTCAAATCCTGGCATTGGGTCGGTTTTGGGGCATCCCCCCACCGATCCCCTGAAATTCCAATATATCAAAATAGTTTACGTGTTTACCCAACACGAACTCTGCATACTTCTTCCGAAGGAAGTACAAGGGGATTTTCCTGTTGTTGTGTGGTGGCATTTGAAATACCATATACCATGTGTCCATCCAGTTATCAACAAATGGTTGATATGTGCACCACTAGATAGAGATATGTGGCCTATTTTCATTTGGGATTTCCCCCGTGTGAGGGTCCCTAAACAATGAAAATATATGCTCTTTGGTGATTTTCAACTTTTTAATTGCACTGTAGCTAAGCCCATCAACATACTCACGTCTTTTTCTTTCTCTATATGAAGTAATATCATATAGTATGTTGTTTGACAATGTAATAGTCTCAACAATTGCATCCAAAGTGGAGGCAAGTGAACGTCGAATCCTATCACCACCACTAAAAGCAGTACTGAGACCTCTCAACTGGGAAAGCTCAATCAATATTTCAGCATTGTGGTCCATAGCCGCAACTGCAATAAAAAAATCAATAAGAAAATAATTAGAAATGTATACATGGTATATAATGACATCTCTTCAAAATTGAAAATGTAAATTAAGGAAAACTCAAGTTACAAGCAATTTAATGGCATTCACTTAAATACATTTAAAACTTAAAATTAAACATTTAACAATTAAATAATGAGTTTCGTTCAACTTCTTTCTAGAAGTTAAGGCACTTCTTCACCCTCATTGGTGACTTTTACATATATCAATTTTAAAATTATTTTTATTTACAAAATAGATTTATCACTTCCACAATTTTTTTGTTCTATCTAAGTTTCAAGTTAGTTCAATTGGTAAGACATTTTCATACTGTTTTGTTTAAGAGTTTTTTGGGGTCAGGAATTTTGTTAAAAATAGCCTAGGGTTTACAACTTCTACCATCCACTAAGATGGGGAAGTATTGCTAAATTTCCTGTGCATGTTTTCATGTGAAAAACTCTAGTTCTATCTAAAATATACAATGCCAATACCTTAATAAAAGAACTAATAAAAAAATACAAATCTTTTAAAATTACATCAGTTATTTCTTCAACTATGTTTTTGAATTTTGTTACTCAAAATAAAAGGAAGTTTCTTTCTTCCATTAGTATAAATTACTTGTTATATTGATATTATGATATGTAAAATTTTATATATATAAAAGTAAAGTATTATATAGATTGACATTCTTTATATTCCATATAAATTTATGAAACATTTAAACTTATTTGAATTAAACAATATAAAATTTATATAAAAACGTTCCAAATCCTTTAAAATTATATACATGGTTTCTGTAGTTATGTTTTTTAATTTTGCTGCTCAAAATCAAACAAAGTTTCTTTGTCCCATCAAACATTAGCTTGGGAGTTGTTGGATTGATTATTCTATTAAAAAACACAATTATAGGGTAAAAATTGACAAAAAAAGAATGCTTTGGGTGATTGAATTACCTTGTTGGATGACAATTCACGAGTGAAATCTCCTCCCCTCAATCTAAATCAGCTCCTGCAACAATCCCAAGCAGTTAACTATCTCCAAAATGCTCCAATTGTCCTTCGATTTCGCGTTCTTGATTGTTAAAATGGGCCATGGGTTTTGGGCCTGTGTATTTAAATTTTTTTTTATATTTACAAATCGCATATCTGTTTTATAACTACATATCGCGAGTGCATTTTGTAGTTATATAACGCGTACATGATATTTCTTCCTATCCTACATGTCCCATGACATGTCAGGATCAGGTTGAACCATACCAAGTGCTATGTACCAGAACCTTGATGTATTTTTTGGTAACGTGATCTTGTTTTTGAAAACTAGGATTGCATCTAAAAGGTCCCTCAACTTCTTGCATTGACCCGGTGGTGAAATTGGTTAGACATAAGGGATAGTTGCATACAAACATCCTGACCAGAGGTTATACTACATACAACATAGGAAATAATCTAATACTTAATCTTAGCCACTCAGTTAATCTCAAATAGCTTCTAACCTTAACTGTTTCTTCAAAGGTAATTATGAACCTAATTGGTATCTCTCCTTCTAAATTGATCTCTGAAAATTTTCAATTCCTTCAGGGTTGTGTTGCAATTAATGTAACTTATTTGTTGGCAGGAGCCGAACCTTCTATTTAAGATTTGGGTTCGAGATAGCATACTCTCCGGGTAATTTTCTAGGTAAGGAAGCCCCCTGCCTAGTTTGAAATTATATTGAGAATGATGGTTTCTCTTGGTGAAGGGTGAAGATGTTTGTTCCAAGGGATACATTGCCCAATCCACCTTATAATGTGGATTTGATAGCAGGCTACCCTAGATTCAAGGGTTTTGTAGATTGAGAGTTTAATAAAGCTATGCACTGTAATTATGATTTTTGAATTTGCTAAAGGGATCCCCATGCCCGATTTGGAGATATGTCAAATTAGCGAATGTTAGGGTTATGAAGTTAATTGCCTAGGAGTTTTCACCTACATAGTTATCTTGGAATTTTATTAGTCATTTGTTCATATGAAAAGACTTTACGTCCTGTATTCAGGGTTATTTTGATTTAAGGTTTCCACTTTGGTCACGCTGAAATATAAACTTACTTGAGATTGAAGGTTTGAATTGTTGAGACGAGTCTCAGCGTCCTTTTGTCATTACAGCTTTTATTGGAAGCTTGATAACTTGTGATTAGGTTAAGAGTTTGTAAATATTTATTTCCCATTTTGATTGTTCAGTCTATTAACATTCGGTTATCTTTGAAATGAGTCAACTCATAGTTCCAATAACTAATTATGTAACCAATACATTAACATGGAGATAAATATTCCTGTAGGGTTACTTTTGTTAATTAGTTATTCTAGTGTACCTTTATAGCATGTTATTGAAACATATATATTATTATTTTCCAGTTATGCACTGCCTATCTGTCTTATTCAGATTCGATGATGATGTGAATACCAGGGCCATGGAAGAGTTTGGTGAACTCGATGAAAAGATCAAGGGATTGATTGAAACCGAGTCTCCTTCTTCGACCCCTTTGCCACCATCTGTAGGGGAAGATGATTTTGGGAACAATGGGATGGTCGATGCTTCTGATAATGTTGTCAGAAAACTATGGGAAGTAGTGGTTATCAAGGATAGTTTTTATAAAATGAGGATGTTCACTAAGTGCTTTGTTGGATCAGAATAGGTCAATTTCTTGTCATAGGATCAGTTACTAGAGAGGGATGAAGTTTGTGTATTTTTTTCCCTATTCTTCTCTCTCCTGGATTTTTTTTGGATAAATTCATCCAGCTACTTAATGTGTCAAATATATATGAAAAATAATTAACTGAACCACCTAGATTCCATTTTATACTTTGATATTCCTCTAAATAGACCTTGTGAATATTTTTGTGGCCACTTCTTTAATTTCATTGCCTTAGTAAAATTGTTCCATGTTGTGAGATTTCTGGCTCTTTGTTCTACCAGCCTAGTGGTGTAACTTAAATGTCTCACCTTTGCTTTGCTGTCAAATTTATAAATAACCAAATTGCACTCTTTAGACCTGTAATGGAATATAGTACAACTGTTTTATAGCTAAAATTCTATGATAAGGGTTTAAGGGTTAATATGAACTATATATTTGTGTACCTCATCTTCCACTTTTATACTTCTTTGAAGTCTTCATTGCCAAGCTCGCTATGGATTGCATGTCCTCCCTTATGATTTGAAGCACCCTCTCCAACTATCGATTGGTTTGTAGTACCTTTTTAAAACTAGTCGTAATCATATTCTGCAAATTGTCCAAATTTTCTTGAAAAGATTCAATCCTGTTTGTAAAAGCTCTAATTTCAATCCTCTTTGTCAGCTCTTGCTTTTCTTAAAAAAAAAATCCCTGCAAAACTTGAATTTTGTGTTCAATATATTGCCTCTTGGTAAAAAATAGGTCATGATCTGATACCACTAAGTACATGGAAGAACCCAAAAAACAACAGACATAACATAAAAAGAACTTTATAAATAAGATAATTTTACTAAGAAATAGTAAGTGGAGTAGCATATCCCGAAATCAATTGAGACAGTATTTTTCGTAGATCTTAAAAGCCATTGAACCTCACTTATTTACTCATCTAAAATAAAGTTTCCATTAAATTTTAAAAGAAGCCGAGAAAAGTGAAAATAAAAACCATGGGGCTATGGCTACCTTGGATTAAAACCAACATTATTACAGAACAGTCAGAAAAATAAATTAACAATTGAGGACCAAGTTCTGTATTTCAAAATAAGATAATAGGTCAAATTAGTCAAATTTAATTATTATTCCTTCGTTCTTTCTTCATTTCAACCAGTGATCAAGGTATCCAAAATGTTCTACACCTTGGCTAGTAACTAGTTACCTTTAAAGTGTTAATGGCCAGTCCATAATCTCCTTCAACTTCTAGGCGATCCAAACCATTTTGGAAATAGATATAAAGTCTATCCATGAGTGTTCTCAATTAATCCTTGTTGTTATATGTTCTACAAGTAACAAAGCATAAATAAAAAATAATTTCACCATTTACACTCTATATAGTTCCTTTCCACATGCTCTTCCATGGTAGTTATTTAATGGAAAAACAAATTTTCGTTGATTGTCATATGTTCCGAATTTTTTTCTCTATACATCATTTTCATAATTATTTGAAGTCTAATATTAGATTAGAGCAACTAAAGTAGAGCTCAAAAAAATCATTTTGTCAACACGTATTAGAGACATAAAGGAAAAGTTAAGATTTGAGGCCATTCTAGGTCATTTTTCCCATGGAGGCATGCAAACATGATTGAATCCCACTTTGTCTTCATGATAATGAATATTATTAGAGTATCAGCAAATAACCCAATATGTTTCTAGGAGGCACTTAGCTAGTGAGTCACAAAAGGCCACTCTCTCATCCGCAACACTAGGAGCAACCAAGACAACAACCTGGCCGTCAAGGTTGAGCAACAGAAACCACACTTGGTTCAAAGGGTCAACCATATGATAAATTACATGGATGGAAAACTCGCTATGGATTCCATATCGTCCCCTATGATTTGAAGCATCCTCTCTAGATATTGATTGGTTTGAAGTACCTTACTTTTGCAAACTAGTTGTAATCATATTCTGCAAATTGTCCACAATTTGTTGCATATATTCAATCTTATTTATAAAAGCTCTTATTTCATTCCTCTTTGTTAGCTCTCGATTTTATTAAAAAAAAATCCCTACAAAACATGAATTTTGTGTTCAGTCTATTGCTGCCTAGTAAAAATTAGGTCATGATCTGATACCACTAAGTTTAAGGAAGAACCCAAAATACAACATACATAACAGAAAAAGAACTTCATAAATCATATAATTTTACCAAGAAATAGGACCTGGAGTCGCATATCCCAAAATCAATTGAGACATTCCTTTTCGTAGATCTTAAAAGCAGTTGAACTTCACTTTTTTGTTCATATAAAATAAATTTTCCATTAAATTTTGAAAGAAGCTGGGAAAAGTGAAAATAAAAATCATGGGGCTATGGCTACCCTAGATTAAAACCAACATTATTACAGAACAGTCAGAAAAATAAGTTAACAATTGATGACCGAGTTCTGTATTTCAAAATAAGATAATAAATCAAATTAGTGAGATTCAGTTGTTATTCCTCCATTAAATTCTTCATTTCAATCAGTGATCAAGGTAGCCAAAATGTTCTAGCCATTGGCTAGTAACGAGTTACCTTTAAAGTGTTAATGATTAGTCTAGAATCTCCTTCAACTTCAAGTTGATCCAAACCATTCAGGAAACAGATATAAAGTATATCCATGAGTGTTTTCAATTTGGCCTTGTTGTTACACATTCTCCTAGTGACAAAGCATAAATAAAAAATAATTTCACCATTTACACTCTGTATAGTTCCTTTCCACCTGCTCTTCCATGCTTGTTCTTGACAGCCCAATCAAATTTCTATTGATTGTAATATGCTCCGAAAACATTGCTCTATCCATCCTTTTCATAATTATTCCAAGCCTAACCTTAGATTAGAGAAACTAATGTAGAGCTTAGAAAAAATGTTTTGTCAACACTTATTAGAGACATAAAGGCCAAGTCAAGCTTTGAGGCCATTCTAGGCCATTTGTCACATGGAGGCATGGAAACATGATTGACTCCCACTTTGTCTTCCTGAGAATCAATATCGTTAAAGTCTTTGGAAATAACCCAATTTGTTTTTGGGAGGCACTTAGCCAGTGAGTCACAAAAGGCCACTCTCTCATCTGTAACACTAGGAGTAGCCAAGATAAGAACCTGGCTGTCAAGGTTGAGCAACAACAACCACACTCGGTGCAAAGGGTCAACCACATGATCAATTACATGCATGGAAAACTCACTATGGATTGCATATCCTCCCCTATGATTTGAAGCATCCTCTCGAGCTATTGATTGGTTTGAAGTACCTTACTTTTGAAAACTAGTCGTAATCATATTATGGAAATTGTCTAGAGTTTGTTGCATAGATTCAATCCTTTTTGTAAAAGATCTAATTTCAATCCTCTTTGTTAGCTCTTGATTTTATAAAAAAAAAATCCCTACAAAACTTGAATTTTGTGTTCAATCTATTGCTTCCTGGTAAAGATTAGGTCATTATTTGATAACACTAAGTGCAAAAAAGAACCCAAAATATAGCAGACATAACAGAAAAGGAACTTTATAAATCAGATAATTTTACCAAGAAATAGTACTTGGAGTCACATATCCCAAAATCAAATGAGACATTTTTTTTCATAGATCTTTAAAGCCATTGAAACTCACTTTTTTGCTCATCTAAAATAAAGTTTCCATTAAATTTTGAAAGAAGATGGGAAAAGTGAAAAGAAAAAACATGGGGCTATGGCTACCATGGATTAAAACCAACATTATTACAGAACAGTTAGAAAAATAAATTAACAATTGAGGACCTAGTTTTGTATTTCAAAATAAGATAATAGTTCAAATTAGTCAAATTCAGTTGTTATTCCTTCATTCTTTCTTCATTTCAACCAGTGATCAGGGTAGCCAAAATATTCTAGATATTGGCTAGTAACTAGTTACCTTTAAAGTGTTAATGACTAGTCTAGAATCTCCTTCAACTTCCAGGTGATCCAAACCATTTCAGAAACAGATATAAAGTATACCCATGAGTGTTCTCAATTCAGCTTTGTTGTTACACATTCTCCTTGTGACAAAGCATATATAGAAAATAATTTCACCATTTACACTTGGTATAGTTCCTTTCCACCTTCTCTTCCATGGTTGTTCTTTAAAGCCCAATCAAATTTCCAGTGATCGTCATCTGCTCCGACAACATTGTTCTGCTCATCCTTTTCATAATTATTCCAAGCCTACTCTTAGATTAGAGCAACTAAAGTAGAGCTCAGAAAAATCGTTTTGTCAACACTTATTACAGACATAAAGGCCAAGTCAAGATTTAAGGCCATTCTAGGTCATTTGTCCCATGGAGACATGCAAACATGATTGACTCCCACTTTATCTTCCTTAGAATAAATATTATTAAAGTCTCTACAAATAACCCAATCTATTTCTAGGAGGCGCTCATCTAATGAGTCATAAAAGGCCACTCTCTCATCTGGAACACTCGGAGTAGCCAAGACAAGAACATGGCCATCAAGGTTGAGAAACAACAACCACACTTGGTGCAAAGGGTCAACCACATGATAAATTACATGCATGGAAAACTCTCTAGGGATTGCATATCCTCCCCTATGATTTGAAGCATCCTCTCCAGCTATTAATTGGTTTGAAGTACCTTACTTTTGAAAACTAGTCATAATCATATTCTACAAATTGTTTGGAGTTTGTTGCATAGATTCAATCCTGTTTGTAAAAGCTCTCATTTCAATTGTGTTTTTCAGCTCTTGATTTTCTTAAAAAAGAAATCTCTACAAAACTTGAATTTTGTGTGCAATCTATTGTTGCCTCATAAAAATTTGGTCATGATCTGATACTACTAAGTTCAGGGAAGAACCCAAAATACAGTAGACCTAATAGAAAAAGAACTTTATAAATCATATTATTTTACCAAGAAATAGTATCTTGAGTCGCATATCCCAAAATCAATTGAGACAGTCTTTTCCGTATATCTTAAAAGCCATTGAACCTTCATTTTTTGCTCATCTAAAATAAATTTTCCTTTAAATTTTCAAAAGAAGCTGGGAAAAGTGAAAAGAAAAACCATGGGTCTATGGCTACCCTGGATTAAAACCAACATTATTACAGAATGGTTAGAAAAATAAATTAACATCTGAGGAATGAGTTATGTATTTAAAAATAAGATAATAGTTCAAATTAGTCAGATTCAGTTGTTATTCCTTCATTCATTCTTAATTTCAACCAGTGATCAATGTAGCCAAAATGTTGTAGCCATTGGTTAGTAACTAGTTACCTTTAAAGTGTTCATGACCAGTCTAGAATCTCCTTCAACTTCCAGGTGATCCAAACCATTTTGGAAACAGATATAAAGTCTATCCATGAGTGTTCTCAATTCAGCCTTGTTGTTACACATTCTCCTAGTGACAAAGCATAAATAAAAAATAATTTCACCATTTACATTATGTATAGTTCCTTTCCACCTGCTCTTCCATGGCTATTCTCTACAGCCCAATCAAATTTCTAGTGATCATCATCTGCTCCAACAACATTTCTTTGTCCATGCTTTTCATAATTATTCCAAGCCTACTCTTAGATTAGAGCAAGTAAAGTAGATCTTAGAAAAATTGTTTTGTCAACACTTATTAGAGACATAAAGGCCAAGTCAAGCTTTGAGGCCATTCTAGGTCATTTGTACCATGGAGGAATGAAAACATGATTGAATCCCACTTTGTCTTCCTGAGAATCAATATTATTAAATTCTCTACAAATAACCCAATTTGTTTCTAAGAGGCACTCAACCAGTGAGTCACAAAAGGCCACTCTCTCATCTGCAACACTGGGAGCAGCCAAGACAAGAACCTGGCCATCAAGGTTGAGCAATAGAAATCACACTCGGTGCAAAGGGTCAACCACATGATAAATTACATGCATGGAAAACTAGGGAAAGACTAGATTATATAAATTACATGGATGGCAAACTTGGTGCTGCATGGAAAGAAGCACCAGACCAGATATATAGGACCTGTGTTAGTCAATGACATGAATGTAGCATTTTTAACAACATTTTTGGAACCTTAATTATGTTATTGTTATCAATTTATGATTTTCTCTTTTGATACAAATTGTATAGAATAACATTGTGCTCTTATGCATTTGACCTTTGTGCTCTCTCCCTCTTCTTCATCAATGAATGGAAAATACATTCTCTTTAACTTGTGTGCATCCTGCATGAATTGTATCAATATGGTTGTGTCCAAGTTTTATGGTTTGATTAAAGTAATTGGAGAAAGTTGATGCAGTATTATTCTTTAGTTCCAAAATAGCCTATATAGTATAACCATAGTTTTGTTTCCATGTATTGTGTTGTGTTGACAGAAGTATATTAGTTACAAATCACTTTTAAATCGAGTTTAAATTTCCATCACTACTACATTTCGATTCAAAATCTGACAAAAAAATCCAATGGCGCGTGGATTTCTCTTTTTAAACTTACCAAAAATCACAAGGATACATTTTTTTTTTTTGTAAATGTGGCCACAAGTGTCGCTTAGGCAACGGCTAGTCTCATACCCATCGGTTAAGTGACGGATATTCTCATAACCGTCGGTTAAGAGACGGTGTGGTTGTTGAATTGAGAAGATGAAAGAAATAAATCTAGACTAAAGTTTGCAATCCACAATATTATTGTGTCAGTTAAGCGATGGATATTTCGGTTCATTTCCTATAACAACACGAAACCCATTTTAGTGGGGAGTTCCACGTATTTTATGATTTATAATATAAGGAGATGTGGTAAAAGAAGGAGACACATAAGGAAGTACATACTATTGCAGAGGTTTGAAGTGATGGTCGAAGCACATACTATTGTAGAGGTTTTCCTCTATTTCCAAAACATACCTCTATGATTCTGTGTTTCACTGCAGGAGCAACATAGTATTTCAGGGACTGAGCCAAGGTTCTAGGTGAAGGTAGAAGCATGAGCTGTAAGGTTCGACAGGGTTTGAGGTGAAGGCAAGAGAACATACTATTGCAAGGTTTTTCCTTTGTTTCTAAACCATATTTCTCAGCAATTCCATGTTTTGATGTAGGATCAACATAGTATTTTAGGGCTTGATCCAATGTTTGAAGCGAAGGAAAGATCACGGGTTGTAAGGTTTGGAAGACGGTTTAAGGAAAAGGATGGAGAACATACTATTTCAAGGTTTGGGGCAGGGTTTGAGGTGAATGCAGGAGCACGATCTATAAGGCTAGAGCCAGGGTTTGAGGTGGGGATGGAAATATATAGAAGGTTAAGGATGTCACACAATGCCTCATGCTAAACCCACACCATTTTCTATTGGGATAATTGATTGGGCTTATATTAGAGAGAGCCTATTTGGGGTTTTAATGTTGTGCATTTTTCCATTAAATCTTCATATGGAAATAAAAGCCTCATATTTGGGGATTTGTTTTTTTCTTATGAGTCAATCCAAGCTTCTAGGGGAGGGATGACCTGCTAGATTATGAAAGAAAGCATTTCTGAAATTTCCACTAAATGCTTGGAGGTAATATCTCATTCTCTAATCGATGAATCATTGAACTTTTTTCCCATCAGAAGCATTGGTTTTATAAAACACAAATCAATGGAACAATGACACATCAAGTTTTCAGAGGATATGGATTGTGGTATTCACCGTGCAATTTTTCTTATTACCAGAGCATGTTCCGATTTGGTTTGGAATCATTGGATTATAAAGAATTTGGCACCATGAGAAAGGGGGCATGGCCACTGAGAAGACACATTACTCACAGGTACCTCTCATATACTTTATAATTATGTTTCTTCTTTGCAATATGTGATATTTATAGTTTTTTCCCTATGGATCTCATTCTTAGGTTTCTTAGCATCATATTTTACTCTTTTATGATCTATGAAAATTCCCTTCTCTTTATTTAAATCCAATCTAATGTATGCACATTTTAGAAATTGAACCCTGAATGTCAATTTGGTTCTACCATTCAACCTAATCACAAATGTCACCTCAGCCCCCTATATCCACCATGTCTTATATGAGGTAGTCAAATATGTTGGAAATAGAGGAGAGTAAATCTTATACAAATGTGTTAAAATAGATAAAGAGATGATGGTTTATTGTTTAGGGAAGAAGAATAAGTATGGAGGAGGAAGATTTTTATAAAAGAATTTGGGAACCATGGAAGGAATTTGCTTCAGAATAAAGAGTAGCCATTAATGTATGAATAAAAGAATTGGATCTCCAAATAAGATGAGCAGACATCCATACGTTTTATCATTTATTCATGAGTACATTATCCTGTCGACAACATTAAAATAAGGGTAAAATATCAGGTGGGCACGATGCACGGGGACTTCACTTAGTGAACCTCTCACATAGCACGTGCGATCGTGGGATATTAAAGAATACCCTTAATTTCGAGAGATATTGATCCAAACTCTTTTTGTTGAAACCCCCTCCCAATACTTAAAACCTCCTTCCCACCCCTTTTTATACCTCAATCCTTATAAACCACCCTACCCACCTCCACCTTAAACCCCTCATCCCCCCAATACCTGCAATATATTGGTTCGATTTGTGATAATTTAAAAACCCAAAATATGAACTAACGTGATAGGATATTGGTCAACAAGTGAAGCCCCCGTGGCACGATGCACGCATTGATTTTCATGTTCTTGATGATTTTCAGGCTATTATTTCCCAACAACTGATTTTCTAGCTATTGTTGCCCAAGAACCTGATTCTAACATAGACTTGGAAACTTCGTTATTTAGATTTTCTATACAAAACAAAAATTTGAATATGAAAAAGCTAAACCACATAATTATTTGCATTTGTATATTGCCCTTAATTGGCCTTTAATGGGATATGTAAAAACTTCTAGAGGATGTAATTTCCCACAATAGAAATGGGCCTCAACTCAGAGAAAAACTATACATACCCACTTTCTTGATCCTTTTTAAACTATACCATGTTTTTTATTCCCTTTGTTTGAAGTATAGGGGCCCATGCTATATTATATCTATCAGAGAAAATTGCAACACTAAGATAGGACAAGACAGGTGCCTCTGGAAAATTGCTCAATTGTATACAAAATCCCTCAACAGAGAGGGTAGAAGAGACCACAGCTGCACTCCCTGGATGAACATGTGATGGGAGACCATGCAACGGGGAGCTTAGAAAAATTTTGTTCAGGTTCCCTGTGTTTTCTTTTCTCACAATTCCTCTAAACTTTGTTCAGGTTTCTTGAGAGCTTTGGGACATCCATTCCTTTTACCTATGGATCTGATCCTATCCTTAACCTGCTCTGCCCTTAAAGATCTAACATACAAATCCCATTCTCTTGCCATTTCAATGTGTAGTCCAATCTGATCCATCCTTTTCCATCCTAAAGTGTCCACCAACCAATTCTTGCCCTATCATATACACTGCAAAGAAGTGAATGTTTTTGGAGGGGGTGTAGTCTATTAGGTTTCTTGAGAGCTTTGTGACATTCATTCATTTTATCCATGGATCTAATTTTATCCTTGCTTTCTCTACCCATTTCCAATTAACCATGCTGGATATTTTCCAATAATAGTGTAGCCTTCTAGGAAGACCTTTCAGACTACTGACCTTCCAACTGTTTTTCAAGGGTTTCTTGTCCACTTTTATGTTGTTGGATAATGCTGCACATTAGATTTTTATAAAGCTTGAATAATTAGCATATAACCACATAATAGGAAATTTGTTGGGCTAGCCCTCGGTTACTGCTACTGGTGGTGGATGGTCTTGTTGTTCATAAGGGCAGTTGTCAGTGTGGACATGTGAGATGAAAAACACAAGTACCCATTGACATGGTATCTTGGAAATGAAAAGCTCCAATTTCTTCATGTGAGGCAACAACCACTTTATTCTCCCACCATGCATTGTCCAGTTGCAAGAAGAATGTAAAGAGTGATTGACAACCTAAACTTTTGGAACACATAGAGTAAAACGTATACCCTGAGATATCTGTGGCATAACTTCATACTGTATATGATATACCTGGTGAAATGGCATTGTTACATGAGATACGCGACTATAACTCATGATGGTGGGTTTGAACTGATGACAATATTTGATGAACATATGGCAAATCTGCAACATTAGTGATAATGATGGTTTGTCAAGAGCTTCAGAGACCCCTTGGAAGTGGATGGAAGCATTCTCAGCATGACGATTTATTGGGCTATGGATTGAATTGGGATCTATTAAACGAGCTATGTTCAAGGGAATGATAAGTGTTAATACCGACAGAGAGCTTCATTGCTGCTGTCGATGCTATAAATAACATATTGAGTGACAAATATATGCTCCAAGCTATTTCATTTTCAAAAAAATATAAAATAAAATGGATACCCTGTATTTGAACTTAAAATGACAAATAATACATTATTTTTTCTATTTTTAGTCACCAATTTTATGTTCCAATCATTTTCCTTCTCTTAAAGTATTTTATAGCAAATTCTTTTGACTTCCTTCATAATAAATTTTTCATCTTGCCTCAGCAAACTAGCTCAATAATTAGGATATTTAGGTCGTTTGTATATGTGCTCATATGGGTTTGTCTCCACCTAAGGACATCAATAGTCTTGCATGAAATATCATTAGTGCCAATGGTTTGTTACTTGGAAAATATTGCGTTTAGGGTATATATAGGATTCATAACCATGGTGAACACTGAAATCGTATAGCTGTAAATAGTAGCAACCTAGGAAGGAATGTGCTCCTGAAATAACTCAACTCAGTGGTGGCTTATTGCCTTCTTTATGCACCTTTCAAAAAATTAAAGGGTTGTGAATCGAAAGCCCACCTAGTTTAAGATTGAAAATAAAAGTTGATAGAAGGGCTTTTATGACTGCTGTTCACCTTTATATCAGAGAATATGGCTGCAGTATGATGGTTTAAATGCACCCATAATTGAAGTTTAGGTTGTTTTACTGTTGTTTCACCCTTTTAGGCACAATTTCTACTTCAAAAGATAATATCAGATCTGTGTACTGCTGTTTTAGGGCATACTATGCACCCAGAACTGCCCTAAATAGCTTATAAGTTATAACTGAGAACAAGGGTAACATTGCTGCTTATGCCTAGAATTCAAATTTAACCTTCAAATTCAGCCTAGATTTAGAAAATAGGGGTGTTTATGCCTGCTGTTGTGGAGACTGCCTTAGAATGATGTCGAAAATTCATCTTTTGCAACTCTTATGACCTTAAACATGATGTATGGATACTCATCATGATGTATGGATACTCGTCATGATATATGAACATGATACTAGTCGCAACGTTTAGTTCAATATTTTGATTCTCATCAGGAGTAGAAAGCTTTTAATTGAGTACATTCACGTTTCAACTTAAATAATCTGAAGAGCAAGTGAATAGTTCATTATGTCTAATTCATCAAAGAGTGCTTTGTCTATGAAGGAAATCACTATCCACTATATTGACCTTTCATTTGAATACGATACTAATAGCAACCTTTAATTCAATATTTTGATGCTCATCAAGAGTAGAAAGCTTTTAATTGAGTACATTGACGTTTCAAATTGTATAAACTGAAAAGCAAGCCAAAAATGTGTTAGCTTGATGTTGAGTAAACGATTTTGTTGTTAAAGGAGTTTGTGCACATTAGCCTTATGTAACTTAAATGTTTTGATTAGTGCTTTACTTCTTCCTTTTCCTCATTTCTCTCTTGCCCTGTTTTTAAAATATTTTGAACAGATTAGAGTGGATAGTGCACTATCTGCTTTTTAAATATCTTTGGGTTTCTTATTTTTGTTGGTACAAACCATTATTCTTATGTTCTTTTTTACAATCTAACTTGGTTGTCTGTTACAGGGATAACACAAAGACTGCACTATTGGATGCCATGTATGTGCTTCTCAAGAGGCCAGAGTATATCAAATATGTGTCAAATTTGGTCACTATTTGTTCTCGAATTCTTTTGACTGGACCACCAGGTTAGTGACTATTAGTATTTTTTGTCTCTGATAAATTGCATGCTTCAAATTGCAATGTGATATTCCCAGTTAGTTCACCTTTTTATTGATAAACCTGCTCATGGTGGCAGTTAGACTCGAAGGGCATGGAAATTTTAGTAAGCAGTTCAAATGCTGGGGTTTGGCTGCACTTTATTTTTTAGTCTTGCAATTTTTTACATATGCAAGTGTTATTAGTCAGTTGTCTATCTAAAGTCTAAGAAAACCAAAGAATTGATGCTTCAATATTTATCAGGATTCTGCCAACAGTCTCAGTAATATTTTTCCATTGTTTCTTTATGAATTTATTCTGAAAATTCCATGATTTCTCTTTGGTTTTGGACAAACATTAAAAAGATGATTTGCTGTCAGGATTGGATTAATGCTATTAGGTGCATGATTATGAGGGTAAAAATTCCCAAATAGTCTCTGACTATCACAAACTCAGGTATTAAACATAATATCACAATCAAAGTTTAATGCTGTTGGGGAGTTGTCTAATAGTAATGCTTGTAGAGGTTATAAACTTAACTTTAACTCCAATGAGTGTCTCTTCCTTTTGTTAAACTTGTATAGGCTATTCATGAGTACATTATCGTGTCGACAAACTTAAAATAAGGGTAAAATATCAGGTGGGCACAATGCACGCATTGATTTTCATGATCGTGATGATTTTCAGGCTATTATTTCCCAACAACTGATTTTCTAGCTATTGTTGCCCAAGAACCGGATTCTATCATAGAATTGGAAACTTCGTTATTTAGCTTTTCTATACAAAACAAAAATTTGAATATGAAAAAAATAAACCACATAATTATTTGCATTTGTATATTGCCCTTAATTGGCCTTTAATGGGATATGTAAAAACTTCTCTAAATAAATTTATCATGCCCTTGGGATCATCAATGGATGAATCACAAGGCTTATTCTCTATACAATGGAGTCCCTTCTCATTGGTACCTGAAATACCCAGTTCATGGGAATTCAATCCCATGACTGTAGACACCTCTGCATTTCTTGTTAAACTAGCAAGAAGAGGATGCACATCCAATAAAGATGCATCTTCAGTACGTACATGTGTGGTTTCTTTTCTCTGCCAGTGCACAGAGTTTATTTCATTAATATCATTCTCTCCTTTCCCTTCATGATCTTCCAGTGGCCCCATAGATCCTTTCATAATCTTTCCTTTTGAATCTGAATCCTGTGAAGCGTGAAGTGAACTCTGCCCATGTAACAAGTTTCCCTCTCCATAGGCATCTGTACAGATACACTCCTTTTCTTTCTCATTTGATTGTGTACTTTTCTCACCCTCTTCTGGGGGTACAACTATTGATCCCTCATTAGGAAGTTGACTATCACAAAGTAGTTCTAGATCTCTCTTTATGTCAGGAGATTGGTCAGCACTACCAGATTTGCCAAGAATAGAAGTGGTTCTAAGAATACTTTGGGGTATGCCTGCGTCTTCACTTACCTCAGGATCTTGGAAAGTGAGCTTCCTGTGGACTACACTTGAAGACATAATATTTTCATGGGAGAACCCTTTATAATGTGAGTCTTTGAACCCCAACTGTTGGGTGGCATTTCCAACTGTAACTTCACTTGCACTAATAGAATGTGAGGCATGTTGAGAATTATGCAAGTCCAACAGGGCTTGCTCAGGGCCATTTTCCTCTTCACCCTTCCAGATGTCTTGCACTTTCTGTCTCATTCCTGTGGTTGATATCCCTTCTAGTTCAGAAGTAGTTTTCTCAGTTTCCTTCTCTTGTAATAGTTGTCCTGCAACCATTGCAAGTAGTTCAAAACACACACCCCCATTGTCAACGTAATTTTTCTTTTTGAGCCAACCTCCAGCCCTCCCCTACAAGCGGACAATTAAGTATCAGCAAACTGAATGAAAAGTATAAAACTCTCTTCTCACTTAAGCTCAATGAAACACTCCATGAATAATTCAACCATGTACTTGGAACAAGGAGGCTGCAAATAAGGATTAGACAGAATACCCATGCAGAACACCTTGCTCGAGGTATAGGTGGAGGCTTATAGCCCTGGAAGCCATATTCCATCCTCTTTTGTTCTTCCATCCCACTAAATACTTAGCATGACAAGCATGACATAAGAAGAATTACCTTCATGCTTCCCAAACCCCTTTTTGATATGAACAGTAAACAGTAACAACAATGCAAATACTTACATACAAGAATAGAAACCCAAGAGTCCAAGAATGCAAGTAGAGAGGAGATTGCCGCAATTGTACATATATGTACACTCTAGTAGTGCTCTATATTATGTTAGATATTTATATACCTACAAAATTGGTGGAGGGACCATGGATTTCATTTGGTCTTTTAAAAGGATTCCCAACTCCTGTAAGTAACACATCTTCCAGGGTCTAAAGCAATTTTCTTCTCCATTTAGAAGCTATACCAAATACCAAGCCGAATCAAAATGGTAAAAATAATGGCATGCATAAAGCACAGTTTGTAGATCCTGGACATACTATATCAACTAAATCCATTCAACTCAAAATAAATCGTGGCAGGTCCCTTTCAAAGGAAAGATAAACTCATGATCTAATGTTTGTAAAATTTTATAACGATACAGGCAACAAAAGAGTTACTGTTCAAGTTCACAAGACAAAAAAAAAATATAGGATACCTGAACAAGGAGAAAGCCATCACTGACATATCCATTGCTGTACAATTAAGCCAATTCTACAGTAATCCAAACAATCTATTCACATTTACAGCAAAGTTTGAAAGATGCTGGATTGTCAAGGCCCAATAACTTCCAAAGCCGAAACTTCCTTTGTAGACCTTTCAGAACTGCAGAGCATGCCAACTTGGAAACTCAGAAATGAAAGAAATGATAGTGTATAGTTATAGACAGATTCCTTCAAAATTCGTCTCTTAAAGAATTTTATTTTAATCCAGAAAAAAAAATCCTTTAACTAGCTTTGAAAATCACAAAAAGTATCATTTGTCACAATTAGAACTAACCCAACTCTGGAGCATCAACAACAGCAGATACCATTAAAACAGAGTAAAAATGCAAATTCAAACCATCACATAATCATGTAACCATGATATGCGATAGTTGTTGCATTACATTTGTGGCATTGCTAAAGAAATCTGTAATTGACAAGACTGCAGCTCTGATCGCCTTCATCACCAATAAAAAAATACCAAATGCACTTGAAAATAATGCAAAAAATCTCAACGCAGTCTTCAAACAGAGGTGAAAACACTATAGCATCAATCCCGTCTCTCTTTGCTGGAAATATTTAAAAGGAAACGACATTCCTCTTAACATTTTAGTAACAGAATAAAAGATTAAACGCAAACAATTGCTCACAGTACAAACGACAGTGAACGGTACAGAAAAATGTGAAGCAAATCTCAGCGTTATAAATGCCAAGGAAGTAGATTAAAAGTTCATGATGCAGATGATAACAATAAATCACAGTAATTTGAGTGTGGATTTATCGAGAACTAAAATAAAAGAGAAATCGATGAGTTCAATGAAGACAATGTTGTTTTGAAAAGAATCCAAAGCTGAACATTTTGGATCAGATGCCTTATTGGAACCGAGAGAGTCGTTCCCATAATTCTCAGCACAGAAAATACAAATTAAACAACACAATATGAAAGTTTCAGAGGGAAAAACGTTTAAAGGTATCAACTTGTTCATAGTTTAGTTAAATCTGTCCGCTCACTCAGGATGTTTTTTAATCCTTGTCTCAGCATTAAAACTTAATACACATTCAATCACCTCAAAACTTGCCACTAGACCACACTACTGTTGTTGATTCATGGAAGATATTTGCTTGTTGCGGGAGTAAAACAGCTCACTGAGGACCTTCATGCAATAAAATGATGAGAGATGTCTTGCCCTGTTCATTCAAGAAGCTCTTCATGATAGACAAAATCTTCTTAGAGATGAATCATGAGTCTAACAATATACTCTGTCGTTTGTTGATTACATCGTACTTCCAGACTCAGGATGTGAACAGTAAGAGACCTAGTGGGCATGTTACTTATACAAAGATTGTTCGACAGTGCAGTTATCTCTCTTCTTTCCTTTGTCCTTGAATGGTCGGGGATATTGGCCATGGCTTTGTGGCTAGCAGAAATTTTCATCCTCCACTGTATCTATGGAATTACATTCCTCATTCCTTCATCTTTTGTAGTATTGCTTGGACTTGTTTTGCTCCTTACCTTTATTTTCTTTTCTCCTAGAATTTAGTGGGAGGTATGATAGGTACTCCCCTTGCTATATCCTAATTGTACATTGTATCTAGGCCCATAGACCTTTTTGGCTCCTTGTAGACATTAATATTGATTTCAATTTCCAGGTATGGAGTTCTGAAATCTTTGCTTTCTTAAGCCAGCAGCACCAATAGGTACCTGCAAATACTTTTTCATCTCAATGTATGTTGTAGGCTCAGAGGAATCATGTCTTTATTTATTTCTCAGATATAGAATGATTTTGGAAGGAAATCCTCTAGAGGCCTGAATATGAAAGTGTAATGGTAATGGGGGCAAAGATATCACATACAATTTTTTAAATTTATTACTGCTGAGTTGTAAACTGTTAAACTGAAACATGTTTCTGTAGTTGAACATTGTAGGAAGATAAATTAGACTTTTGTTTTAAAGGATTTATTGTTATATTGGTGTCAACATAATGTGTCTTACCGCAAAATGCAATGTTTTCTGTTTACACATTTTTGTTTCATGAAAGTTTTGTATATGCTGTATACAGGAACTCTAGACAATATTATTTTGTTGATACATTCTATTTTGAGATGTTTGTCTATTTATACTTCATTATGATTCACTGGTTTAGGCCTATGCACCTTTTTTATCTTTCAGTCATCAAAAATTTTAATGCTCGAATTTGTCACTATTACCTGCATCTTTGCTGTTATTTTCATCTTCACTTACCATTTGTCACTATGTTCTGCATTCTTGCTATTATTCTCATGTCCACTTACCATCACTATATGATGGATTTGACATTTGTCTGAGTTTTCTTACAGGTGCTACAATTAAGGAAATGCAATGGATCACTCTACAGACCAGTCAAGGGCTTTTGATGGTAACTTGTCTTTGACCAATCTTATGTCTCTCCTGAAAATCATTTATTTTATTATCAACTTGACAAAATCCTGATCAAGAATGATTTTGAGTTCAGGTCATCCAGTACAGAACTTAACAGTGGCAATTCCTCCATCAAAGGAGGGGTCCACAAAGGGTCGTGAAACTAAAAATGATGGATTTCATGCCTCAAGTGACACAAGTCTATTTTCAAGTTCATTGCCTGTAATGTTCCAAGAAAAATGTAAGGTCTAATGTTCCCTACAATTGTACAAATTTTATGATCATTTTATGGAATGAGAGGATGTATTCAATTGAAAATTTTCTTTATGCTTATTATTCTTGGATGTTTACAGTGAATGTTACAGATGAGGAGAATGATGGACAATATTCTGATACAACAGCTTCTCTTCTAAATCAATTACATCAAGGAGCATTGGCTTTGGAGCCTCTTCAAGACATGAAGTCCCAGACCATAGGAAATCTTCCTAATGATGAAGACGAGCTTTTGGATGGAATTATGGATGATTTCAATTTGAGTGGATTTCCCACCTAGGTTGAAGATTTGGAAGAATGTGATATATTTAGCAGTGGAGGGAGCATGGAGTTAGATTTTGATTCTCAGGAAGGTCTGAATGGGAACATACACAGGTCAGTCTTAGATAACTTAGCAGGAAATGGAAATGTTACCTATGTAATTTCAAGTGGCCTTGGTACTGTTCCGGGAGAGCATCCTTATGGTGAACATCCTTACAGAACATTATCTCTCGTTTTTCCAAGGGATTTTCAGAATCATGGTTTCTTTGTAAAATGCTTGGTATTGCTTTGTGCAGTAAATATTAAATTCTTTACTAAACTCAATAATGACAATGTAACCCCTTTTTGTAACTGAACAGTTTTCATCTCTTAAACAATCTGGGTTCATGAGTGTCTACCTAAGCCCCATATCATTAAGAGTAATGAAATGGAATTTAATTCTTGTTATAGCTGACTTCAATGATATACACTGACTATGATAATATGGATGATTACATATAATGTAATCAAGTTCTGAACAATCCCAGGAAACCTCTATAGTAATTTTGCTGAGCTTTAAAGTAGGATTTGATAAGGGAAATAACTAAGATATTAATTAAAAAAGGACATATGCTCATTGACTCTGTTCTTTTGTATTGTGAAATGTTAATTAAAATATCTAAGATTGGTTTTACAGTGTTGGGGAAGTGTTTCTGAGTAGGATGGCATTTCATCTTTTGCGATTGTGGGAAAGAAAGATCTCTCTATAAAAGTGACGGCTTGTAAGTGTCGGATAACCGACGATTTACATTTAACCGATGGTAAACTGAGCTGTCGCATAACCGATGGATTGGAAATATGTCGGATAACCGCCGAAAATCCAACGACACTTAAAAAAAATCATAGTGACGTACATGCAATAGGGAAGTGTCGAAAATTCGACAATACGGCCATCGTATTTTTGGTCGAAATGTAGTAGTGCATGTATGGTTTCGAAGGATGGAAGTGTACATTTTCTCAAAGTAGATGTAAGCACAGTCGTAATCATTAATTCCATGTAGTCCTGAGTGATGGATGTAAAGGATCTTCTCAAAGGACTAAGGTACAAGACCTCTATACCCAGTCAAGACTTGTCCACTCAAATGCACAAGCTGATATACCCTTGTTGATGATGGATGCATATCCATCTCATAGTAATTGTGAATGCATTATCACCTATGGCTTAAGAGAAATAGCTTGCTTCAAGCTCTGGTGACTCCAAAACCTTTGTAGTCACACACATAACTAACTACATAAAAGTTATTCTATATTTTAAAATAATTCAAAAGTTGTTGCAACCCACAGATTCAAGGAAAGACAATCTTCACAATGTCAGCCATGGATGCTATCTTCACAATCCAAAGACATTTGAAGAATCATGTAACCACTCTTAGTGTTTATACTCTTTTGGATAGAAGCCAACGACACAAAACCCATAGGTTATAAAATATATGTTTTTTTTCCCTCATCAAAACGTCCCATAATCCACTCTCTCATATTGAATAGAGAGAGCCAGAGAAAGAGACTGGATGGATGCATCAACAAAGGATGATAGAAGTAACCACTCCTTGAATTCATATAAATTATCCAATATGATCGCAGCACCCAATCACAGCAGGACACAAGTTATTAGGGAACAACCATGCAAAAAGAAATTATATACATGCAGCTCTCTTCTCATGATAAGATCCAATCACCTGGCCAATTAGAACCCCTAGGACCCTACAAATATTAAATGAGATTCACCATCACTCCAAAACCCAGGAAATATCATTGATTCCTACTTCCCCCAACAACCAGTAGTCAAATCCCATGTACTTATGAACATAGGAAATAATACCCACTGCATTCCCAGGTCTAATAAAGTTAGGATCTCATGCCACCATGTTTGATTTTATGGGTAAATCTCACTGATTGCTACTACTCGCAACAATGAGTAAGTCAAATCCCATGTACTCATTAAGTGCATAGGAAATAATACCCAGTGGATTCCAAGGTCTAATCAAGTCAGGAGCTCATGCCAGCATGCTTGATTTTATGGGTCTATGTTCTCCTATGTATATTATGTATATACACCCTATATCTAAGATAGATGCAAAAATCCAATTGAAAATATCACGAAAACAAACTACACAACCAACAATGGAAAAAAATCCATCCATTCAAACACACAAAAATATAAATTTTCCCTTTTCTCTCTACCTGGTAGATGAAATACTGGCAATGATCATCTGTGAGGGCCTGAGAAGACTTAATGATCTTGTGGAGGTCAGTATCGATGAGATCATAAACCAGATAAACATCCTTGTTACACATTATCCCAGTGACAAAGCATAAATTAAAAAAAAATCACCATTTACACTCTGTATAGTTCCTATCCACCTGCTCTTCCATGGCTGTTCTTTACATCCCAATCAAATTTCCAATGATCATCATCTGATGGTGATCAAAGGTTTCCTTCTTTTACAGTTTCTTTACTGGGATCTGAAACTTTATTAACTGGAACTCCCCGGTGCTCAAGATGGAGATCAGTCTACCATTTATTATAGTCTTCTATGAGATTTTAATCTTTCCATATATTTAGATGTACCAAAATTCAAATTGTATCTCGTGTTATTTTTTATTATTAATTTTTTTATTTATTGTGATTCAGATTTTCCACCATATATAGGGTGGCAATAACTTTAGTTATTTTTTGAGGGTATGACTCTGCCTAAATAGCGTAGATTCATTCTGATCATGTTTTGCTATCCCTCTGGAAGTTGCATGCATATATTTTTAGTTTTTCTTTTGATGATATTACCTACATCATTTAACTTATAGTTTGAGATATTTACGATTTTTGAAAAATAAAATATTAGATGATACACATTTTTTTTTTAAATCTTGTTATAGAGATATTAGATTTCATTTTTGAAACAAAATCTGGCCCACAGAAACATTAAATTTCATTTTATAACCAATGTTTATAACCCACACAAGTTAATATATGAACCCATACAAATGAAATTGATGTAAAAATATCCTGTTTAAATTAAAATCAACATATCAAAAAAAAAAAATTCTATATTTCTTCTTAATGTTAGATTCTCGTTTTTATACTAATCTTTTCAAGCACTCCGCGGGAAGTTGAATTCTAAAGTATGTCTTATATTGGTTCACTTGAAATTCCATATAACTGTTTTCAGGATTTTAAGATTCCTTCTCTATCACGATCTTTCAAAACTAAACAACCGTCACACACTTGTTTCTTTAAGGCATCGTTCTTCCTTGTTCAACAATGGCAACAAAAATTCTTACAGATTTCACAATGGTCAACTTCTTCTTAATGAACAGGATTGGCATCATTCCTCTTTCATACTCTTTTCAATTGCTTGACGGTTTCATTTAATCAACAACGGTTATTTTCAGTCTTTCATGAGCACAAACTTGCAGCGATTTTTAGAGCCTTTCCAATTGATACGCAAATCCTTGTCTGCTCATCTTCTTGCAGTGGGATTCTTTAAGACATTTTCTTCTTTGTTTTAAGACATTGAAATACAATAATTGTAGAGTTACATTGTCAAAACCATCACGATAAACCCTAATTTATTTATAAGCCATAAATCTACAAAAAGATGAACAATATATACAAGATAATATGTGCAAATTTTAAGAGAACAATGTCTAAATGTATAAATGGTTTAGCCCAAATGCAATATTTCATAATTTATCTTGTTAATAAAGATTGTGTTTATTTGAACTAGTTTTTACCTCGATATATGACTTCTCTGCCATGGCTTGAAATAAGTATATATTATTCGACTTTCATATAAATATTACAAGCTATACTCTGTAGGAGGTAAAAATACATGCTCTATATTTTGTAAGTAGATGACTAAAACAAATGTTAGGTAAACATTTTTCAATACAATACAAACCAACTACTTTGAAAAGCAAGATCACAAAAGTTTTATACAGATGATCCACTAGATCCTCACATCATAACCAGTATTAGAGATCCACTGGATCTCCATTTTATAACAAGAATTAGAGCAATGTGAATTCCAATTTAACATCTAGAGCAATATACGAGATTTAGAGAAATGTAAATACCAATTCAACATCCACAAACTACTTTAGAAGCAAGATCGCAAATGTTTCTAGAGATCCACTGTATCCTCACTTCATAACCATCATTGGATCAATGCCAATGCCAAATTGAAACCCACAACAATTTATGAACATTAGAGTAGTCAGCACCAATTTAACATCTAAAACAATTTACTTATTTAAGTTTTTCATTTAGGCAAGGAATAAATTGCCATGCTGCAACACTTGTTTACTTTCAAGTCTTTAAAACTGTTTAAAGAATACTCCATTTTTATGTCACTCTTTTATGGTTGATCTATATATAGTGACTAAATGACTTTTTCTTTGCTGTTCTAATGGTGTGTGCCCATTTCTAGTGACAATGTATTTGAAGATCGAAATCATCCTTATCGTTTCATGGAACATGATCCGTTTTTTCTTCCAACTACTATAATTTTACTGGAGGTACAAATGACATGAAGCCCAAACCCCCAACAAAAATTGCAGCTAGACTATGTAGCTTGACCCAAGCAATTTATGAAGCCTATACCTATGATGATGGTTAAAATGTATTGTTTTCACTGAATGGTTAAGCCTGATTTGGAATTACATTCTTTGGTTTTCTGTGGATTCTTGGTATTTTAGGGTTCGTATGCATTATGGACATCCAGATGTTTTTGATAGGATTTTTCATATCACACGGGGAGGCATAACAAAGGCATCTCAGGTCATTAATATCAATGAAGATATTTATGCAGGTATTGTTGAGTTTTCAGTATGAAACTCATTTCCCGTGCTTTCAAATTTTAGCCTCTTACTACAAACTGCACTTTCCACGCATGATTCATTTTGATTATAGAATGATCTCATCAATAATATTACAAACCTATCATAATTTAGCAACAATTACATGAGAAGCAGTCTGCATATCCTTTGAAAACTTCAGTATAAAAGTCAATACATAAACTTCAATTTATTTCAATATAAAATTCAATAGATGAAAACTTCTGTCTTTATTGATATTTCAATATAGGAGTCAATACATGAAAACTTCTTTTATTTGTTGATTCAATGTTGTATCCTTTTCGAGCTCATGAGGTTTCTCTTATCGTATCTTTGTAATTTTTTTGTCCCTAACACAATTCTTAGAAATGGCTTAACTCTTTACAGATTTGTTAAAGTCATAAGAGGACCTTGTCCATTATTTTGTTGTTGTTTTAGATATTAATAAAAAAATGATCAAGAGAGTCAATTTCTTGCAGTAGATATCATATGTGAGTAGTCAAAAGATTGCTAATGGCCATTCCTGAAAGTAGACATGGCATAGATATCTAAATACATAATACCAAAATGTGGTTTCTTGTGATTGTGATAAACCTATTTCATGAACTTGTCTCTAAAGTTGTTTTCTTGTAAACCGCAGAAGCATCTTTATCAGGTGTAGAGCCTATGATGCAAAATATACAAAGTGAGATTCGACATGTGGATGCACAAATATTGGTAGCAGTTCACCAAGAGGTTTGTATGGTATTTCAAGCATTTAGTACATTTTGAGTGACTTCCTATTCTTAACTACTCTTTCTCTCTTTGCACTTACCCTATCATGTTTGGAAAGAGGGCACCCTTACATTTTCATAATGATTGGGATAGTTCTCATGCAATTTTCACTACTGTGGGTTTTGAACCTCATTTGAGTTGTGCCAGTTACGCCATTATTGGGTGAAAGCTCACATGATTCCTGTTCACTTCATTTTTTTAGTAGGCTTATCCTAAGTGGAATAGAATTGTTGTAAATGCTCCCTAAAGGCTATAATATTCATGAGCAGATTAGATAGAGCCAAATTTATACCTAATCCTTTAACTTTGATACATTGAACGACTAATTGGTAATTACAAAAAAATTGTCACTTTTCCATCCCATGTTACTCTTCCAACATCATGAGAATTTGAAACATCCTATATTCTGCCCTGTTATTGGAACCTATATGAACGCTATAATACAAAGGGGATCCCACTATGTTATGATAGGAAGAGGGCACCTTCTGCTCTACATCAACTTAGAAATGTATGAATTAATGGCTTGGAAGCCTTTCAATTAGCTTTAATAACTTTGATTATAAAATTCCCCCGTGAAAGGAAAGGACGGGTGGAAGGGCGCCCCTTACAGGAGAGTCATAGTCATAGTAGCAGTCGGCGAGCTACTTTTATTGCTATCTCTAGAAGTTGGTACTATCTTTCTTTATGACTAGAAGCATTTCCTCCCTTGCTAGCAAAATCTACTTCTTAATTAGGTATAACCAACTTGGATAGAGATAACCCCATCAATGATGGCAATAAGTATCATTATATAATTATGTGGTCTAGATTACCAAGATATAACTCAATGGGATAATAACGTCATAGTAATGCTTCCCATAGTCCTTCATCAAGTGAGTCTCTAAGTCCTTATCCATCTCAGCATTTGATTTCAAACAAATAACCTCCTGGTTCTATTACTACTGTATTACTTACATAATTTACTTACTCTGTCTAAAATGGCTATATGATTTGCTCTATTAAAAGGCTTCTGTATAAATCCTTACTTCAATTATATTTCCTTGTTAGTTGGAAACAAGAAGTTTGTATGCAGAACAACAAGGGTGCTTAGTAGTAGTGGTGGGCGATCAAATGGGAGATTTAGTTACTAACAGGGCATAGACTTGCTATGGTTGGTTTTGCTCCTCCTTATTTAAGGGAATCGATTCCATCACACTGAAAGCCTCATGGATTATGAAAGAAAACTTGCTTTTGGCTCTATGGATTCAATTTATAGTACAATAACTGATTTAGGATGCGGTGTGAGGTGGTTCCAATTAGAAATTTATTTTAAAGCACCTAAAGGATTTAATAACCTGAATCTTGGGGTGTTGTTTAGTGATTTTTTTGCAGAAGGGCCTATGCATTTCATTTTCTAGGCTATCCAATCTTGCTTTATGAGTAGAATGAGTATGGAATGGAGTATGCAGTAGGTCCACTCCCTTCTCGAATTTTCAGGGGGTGGTGGATGAGCCTGCTAATGCATTTTATCCTTTGGTCAAGCACTAGTTTTCCTTTTAAGGTCGGCTAGAAAGCGGCTTGTACTTTGATCCTTGTAAAACTGGAAAATTGAAAAGTGAAAGGGTGGTTGATAGGGTAGGTTTGGTTGGTAGAAAGAGGTTTTTGCACTAATTTTTATTTGAATAGGCTAAAGAAGTGAATACGAATGTTGTAAGTGTAAATCAGTCCCTTCAATAGAAGGGGTCCGACTTTAGCGAATCCATAGGCGACTTGACACGTAACGATCCCCTCCATGTGGATAACCATCAAATTTTCATTCATTCATAAAGTAGGTTGGCTTCAAAAGTTCATAGCAATGCTCAAAGTAAGTGCCCCATCACGATGGAATCTAAAGGGTAGTATGATCCTACGACAGTTTGTTCCTTTCATGTGAAACTCAGTCTACTTCCTTTCATCAAGTAGGCATAGAAAGGTAATGTCAATAATTTGTTTAAAGTGATCCCTCCTTGACAATATTCGCTAGGAATTATTCCTCAGTGAAATGAGGCAGTTTCTAAAATCCAACGACTGGTGTTGTCAAACATAAGTAATAAAGGAGGCATAAGCAGGTACTCCCTAAAGGAAAGGAGCATGCTTTCCTATTTTAAGTAGAGGATATTTCACCCTCTATTGAACAAATAATGCCCCATGAAGATGCTTCTATTTTAAAAAATCCCTAAGTTTGAGCCGATGCAAGCTATGGAAGACATCACACTTATGGTGGTTGGGAGTTCTACAACATGTAGCTAGAACCTTATTTTTGTTGTTCAACTACTAATCCATATAGATTTTCTTATATGGAGTCTGTAAAAAATTTCAAACTCATGGTAAACAGATTCTACATTGTAATACAATTCCTACAGAAAACCAAAAAAATAGAAGAACTAAGAACATATCAAAATAGCTCTCTAATAAATGCTAGACTCTTTAAACACATACTGTAGAAAACAATAAACAGAATTCAATAGATTACTGCCAGGAATTGTCACTGCTTTTATTAAATCTGGACATGCAAAAATATGCTACAAGGAAATACCCCTAAACTGCAAGCTACTAGAGTTAAGACTCGATGCATTAATCCATACCCCCGCCCTCTCTCTTATAGATCTCAGAAGGGAATAATAGGGTTTACAAAAGTAGATTTGAATGTGAATCAAACTCATAAATATAATTTACTTGATCCTAATCCAAACTCAAAAAATTAATTTTCTTTATCCTAAGTCAAACTCAGAAATAGAATTTCCTAAAAGTAAAACCAAACTAAATTTTAATTTATGGTGATTCGTGTCTATGTTCAACTGGTGGCATTGGCACATGCCTCTAAGATTATTTGATGGTAGCACATGCCTCATCTAAGGCTTGCTGGAAGGTGCATTCATGTGCTCTCTCCCTCTATAGTTGAGTGATGTGCCTCCTCCTTAAGAACTATGATGCACCCTATCTATCTTCTACAGTGATGCTGAAAAGGTGCCCAGATCTACTGCTGTGATTGTTAGTGATGCACTCACTAAAAATATGGACCACTGGTAATGTTTCTTCCTTGTCAGTTTGTGATCCTTCCACTGTCTACATGGAACTAGCAAATCATCTACTATAGAAATACAAGATTTGTTTCAAAGTTCTTAAAAAAGAGGAGAAAATAATAAAGCAATTCCAACCTAAACACATTAAAGAAGTAGTTGAAGGAAAATCAAACAACATTATTCTCATATATAAGGACATTGGGAGTAGAGCTTCATTCTTTTGATGTCACATACATAGATATTTTTCAACAAAACATATGCCTCACTTCATATGAATCTGCAGCATTTAGCTAAAACATTATTTTTGTAGTCCTATATAGATTTTCTTATATGAAATAGTGGAAATATTTGTTCCTTTTAAAACTTCCATTCTATACATGGATATAGCATGTAGAAAAGAAATTAGAAATACAAGAACTATCCAACAGTTTTTAAAAATGGGGAGAATATAACGAAATAATTCCAAAATTAGACGTAATAAATAAATAGTTCAAGACATATCAAACAAAACTGTTCATTGATATATGGACATTGAGAGGATTAAAGATTTAGATTCTGATGTCACAATGAATTCTACAATAATTATCTACAGGAAATTCATTGATCCCATGCTTCAAAAAAATTGGGTTGTTAGTAGTTATTGTTGGACATATTTTGCGGAGGATTGGAAATAATACACCGGTCCTAGCAAAATGTTGTATCGGAGTTTGCAAGAAATTGCATACATGGAAAATATGTAGTCTAGAAAAAATATGCTTGTTAAATATGTGTTACTGACACATCATGTGATGTTCAGGGTTCAATTTGACTTTACGACACGGAAACATCACTCATCATGAATACAGTGAGGTAGTTGTTTATCTGTAATATTTTATTGTTTTCCTTTCCATTTATGCACATTTTCCTTTGTTAAGAATGAACCTGTAAATTTGACATTGCAACAAGTTTGAAAGGGACGAGATGTCAGACAAAAGGAGGTTGATTTTTTTGAGGGTAAAGTATCCTGGTGAAAATGGAGAACACGTTCTCAGCAGAGATATTTATAGACTTGGAAAGCCCCTTGACTTTTTCAGAATTTTGTCCTTCTACTTTAGTACTGTTGGATTTTATGTTTGTACAATGGTTAGTAATTAGTTATTTTCTGTAACACATTACTTTTGCAAGTGTTTATTGTTTCATGAGGAAGTTCTATGAAGAAGGACTTTTAATTAGTAAACCAATTGGTAATGGAACATATTAAGTGTTTGTTGTACCACATTGAAAATTTGATTTGATTTGTACAAAAGAATATGATAATTGTTGTTGCATTACTTTGGAAAATTGTTTCATAATAAGCTTTGGGTTCATATTAGGCCAATAATATGTGAAGTTCATGGCTTTTCTTACTCGAAGAAAATCATTCATATTTTTTGTTATTGGGCATTAATGACCGTGTGTTTTCTTGTACGAGAAAGATATTTTCATGGGGTAAAATCATTTCCATAACTTCTGCAAGTAAACCATTAAGAAATTGATTTCATGGGGATAAATTGTAGTGCATGATGCCTAAAATACAACCCAACAAGAAAGTGATCTCATGGAGGAAGAAACTTTGCCTGTATTGATTAAGAATGTAGCCTCCCATGCAACTAGTCAATTTGTTTGAATAAATTCTTCAACCAACCAACACATTATTACAAAATGTTTTAGGCATAAAATACAATCATGTTTTTTCCTTGTGAATGGTGCGTTTCATTGCCAACATAACTTTGGGTGGAAATGGTTGTGGGGTTAATTCAAGACATTTTTCAGCATGTAATCTCTTGACCTTGGATGTACTTACCTTTCTTCCTATATATAATTGTGACATCAATCCCTCTATATGGGAAAATATCTACCCACAAAAACTTCATAACATTGATGGTTATGATATTATGAAAACGTTTTTGGTTTTGAGATGAAATCAATCTTATTCATATCCTTTCATTGCAAGAAATATTTCTTATAGTGGCATTGAAATAGTACAAGCATTCCAATATCTTCCGCTTGTATTCTTTGAGGTATTTCTTCTCCCTTTTTTTTGTTATATATGTTGGATTTCAAAATAGTTATGTTAGTATCATTTGATTTTAAGAAATCTTACTTAGAGTGGCACTCAAATAACAAAAGCATGGCACTATTTTATGTGAGCATTCTTATATAATTTTTGTATATGTTGGATTTTGGTTGAAATACATTGTTGGGGACAGCTTGGAAGTTTGAAAACTTGATCATTGCATGGAGAGTATCTATAACATTGAAATTAAATTGTTTACTCAAGGGGGATATTCGATTGTCGAACACACTAATACTTGGATTTGTTATCATTGAAAATATTTGTTTGTGTAGAATGTTATGAATTAACATACAAAATAATGATTTATCAAGTTACTATAGATACATAATGGCTTACCTTGTAATAGTCCTTCAAGTATTTCAAATTCATTTATTAAGTGCACAAATGAATTAAGGACTACTACAGGGTAAGCCATTATGGATCTATAGTAACTTGATAATCATTCCTTTGTATGCTTGAATGATGCAAAATTTGTTTGAATATCATCCTTACCAAGCAATAACAACTTCTTAAAGGGTCCTAGCTCAATGGTAGAGAACCTACCTAATTATAGGCAAGAGGTTGGTGGTTTGATTCCTCCATACCCTATCATAAATTTGTGACTACAAAAATGACTAAATTCGCATATATACGACTATTAGTATCTAATTTCCTGTATCTTATTGCGTGACTAACATTCAGTCATATTTAGCTTAGTCATTAATATGTTATCGTCTAATATTTTATTTAGTCGTATATTTGATCATCAATTGTTGCAATCAGTTACTAAATCAGTGACTAAGTCCATGACTAAATCAATAACTAATAAGTCAAGCTATTAATGACTAAGTGAAATATGACTAGCTATAAGATAGTGGAAATTAGCTACTATTAGTCACCGAATCAAAAATAGTCATTTATCTCTGAACATAATAATTAAGTGATTATGTCATTCATACACATTCTCTAAATATTTGGGAGCAATTGGTCTTATTTGGAAACCAAGCCACTAAAACTAGTTAAGAGGCTAAATTGTGAAAATATTGGAAAATTGGGCATTTTGGTAAAAAAATTTAAAAAGGGACATTATAGGTGGTATCAAAGAATGTTCTTGGCACCTGATGGTTTTAAAAAGGAGTTAAATAAATATACCACGAGCCTTAGAATCTGAATTGGAAGGTGCTTGGCTTGTAGAAGAAGAAATAGAAGAAAAAAGGTGTCTTTGACTAAAGCTATAGCTCACGAGGGAGAAGAATACACTAAGGAGAAAATGGAGTATCTCAAACTTATAAAACCCCTGTTTTAAGAAATATCCAAGGACATGATCTAAAATATGGTAGACATGATCCAATAGATACCAAAAGGATTCAAATTGATGGCCAATCAAAAGGGAAACAAAGGGATAATAGGAGATAGTGATACTTCACAATCGAAAAAATAGAAGACAATGGGTGAGCACATTTTATCACGAACAAGACCTCATAATATACCCCATGAATTTCAGAGCATGCCAAGTCCTGCTATACCTAAATTTCTTATTCCCAAAGAAGATACTAACATTCAATTTGAAATTGATACAATAACAAAAGAATGGGATAAATTGGATGAAGAGCGTAGGACACGTATAACATTTGAGCAATACTTCACCATGGCAAGCAAACTCAAAAATAAGGAGGAAAATAAGTCTCTACACCAAAACAAAGAATTGAATTGTGCCATGGGTAAAGTGACACTTCTTACTTTTGATGGCTCATCTCAAAGTTCTGCTAACACTTGAGTGCAAAAATTGGATGTGTATTTTCAACTGAATCCAACGGTGGAAGAACATGCTTTAAAAATGGCTATTTTTTAATTAGATGGAGATGCCAATGAATGGTGGTTCCATGGCCTAAAAAAATTGGGTCATGATCAGGTTAAAACATATGGAGAATTTTGTGATGGGGTATTAGAAATATTTGAGCAAGAAGATCCACAATTGTCTTTGAAAGAACTAACACAATTGAAGCAGGTAGGGTCTTTGAATGAAAATATGTTAGAATTCCAAATATTATCAGTTAAGGTGGCTAATGTATATATGGGGACATTAGTATTTCTATTCACTAAAGCTTTGGTATATCCCTTAAAAGGTTTGGTCAAATATCACAAGCCTACTAACTTAAATGATGTAATGAGCTTGACTAGAGATCTTCGAAATGTGGTTCCTAGACCAAGATTTCCTCCCAAACCTAACTTTAGATTTGAAGGAAAGCCTTGTCAAAAGGATGCACCTGATAAGAAGTTTTGGCAAAGAGATACATATGCAAAGAATAATAAAGAAGGACAAAACAATGATGAATTTTGAAGGAAAAAGTTGTGCTTCACATGCTTCCAACCATGGACATCAGGCCATAAATGTGCTAAAGGAAAAGCTCAATACATAGAAGTATTTTCTGATAATGATGAGTATGAATGGAGTATGGATGAAGAAGGTCACATTACAGATCAATAGGAGGCATATAAGACAGCAGCTGAAGAACAAAAAGAAGAAGATAATCATCCTTCACAAGACAAAGACAGAATGGTAATACTTTTAGTAGTGCCTTTCTATCACACTATTCAATGCAAGGGTGTCGTTCTGGGACAAAGAGATTCAGTTTTGGTAGATGGAGGAGCTACACATAATGTCATTGTTGCAAATATGGTGGAGAAAATAAATATACCAAGTGAACCATTCGATGGGTTCATAGTTGTCATTCCAGGTCACAACACAATGCAATGCAACACGTGGGTTTCAAAGTTGCAAGTCACCATAGGTGGAGGAGTAGGGGTTTTCCTAAAGCAAGGCCAATACTTTATAGCCTTTCATAGCAGGAATTTGCAGCCTCATGAAAAGCTTTACTCCATATTTGACAAAGAGATGTTGGCCATCATGCATGCCTTGGCTAAACTTCGACAATACTTGGTAGGAAACAACGTTTTGTTGAACACTGACCACAATACTCTAAGACACTTCCTTACCCAAAATGATCTAAATAAAAGGAAACAAAAGTGGGTAATAAATATCCACAATTATGATTTTGATATTGAATATGTGAAAGGAAAGAGTAACATTGTAGTAGATACATTATCTCTAAGACCTTTTTTTTCTCTTATGGACATTGCTAAAAATTGGAAATACATGCTACTAGTTGAATATGCCAAAGATAAGTTTTCTTGTGAAGTATTAGATGGAGTCATGGGATATGATAACTATAGAATTTTTAATGGGTTGATATACTATAAGGGAAAAATTTATTTGGTTCGATATTCATAGCTTAAGCAAAACGTTTTGCAGGAACCACATGACTCCCCACTAGCAGGCCATTTGAGGATCTTCAAAACCTATAGGAAACTAAGGAAAATGTTCTATTGGAAGGGGCTGAAGGATGATGTTCAGAATTATGTGAATGAATGTAAGATATGTTAGCAAACCAAATTATAACTCACATACCCAACTGCTTTATTACAACCATTTCCCATTCCAGATAAAAAATGGGACAGTATATCGATGCATTTCATCACCGGTTTGCCAAAATATTTGGGAAAGGATTGCATATATGTGGTAGTGGATATATTGAATAAGCTGATCACATTAGAGGAAATTTCAACTCAAAATGGGTCTTTTAACTCTAATTCAAATTCCATGTCATCATGTGTTAGCCAATTAAATTGCTTTAAGTTTGAAATAATGTATAGGTCTTAAACACTTTTTTAATATAAATTTGGGGATATGTATCATAAAAAAAAACTACTTTTTTTGTTTGTATTTTTGACATATATCCCCATGTGTTTACTCAAATTTTGATTTGGAGAGCTTGTTGGATGCAGAATTAAATTCCGCATCCAATGTGTACCCACTCAGCATACTTTTGACGAACTCTGCTACCCCAAAAACAAGAAATATCTAAAAAAACATGATGATGATGTCATCATCACATTTTCTTAGGTATTTCTTATTTTTGAGGTAGCGGGGACTGTAAAAAGTATGCCAAGTGGGTACTCATTGGATGCGGCATTTAATTTTGCATCGAACGAGCTCTCTCGATCAAAATTTGAGTAAAAACACGGGGATATATGTCAAAAATACAAACAAAAAAGTAGTTTTTTCTTTTCTTCCTCCAAAATCAATAAATATTATTTTATTATTTAACTATTATTTTATTAATTTTTATTAGGAGGTCCATTTTGAGTTGAAATTTCCTCTAATGATTTCTTTGTTGTTACATCGTCTTTTAGTGCTGCACAAGTGGCTCACCTTTTTTTTTAAATAAATCTTTAGATTGCATGGGCTCCCCAAGAGCATTGTGAGTGATAGAGATGGTAGATTCATGGGTGATTTTTGGAGATAAATTTTCATATTAGTGGGAACTCATTTTACTCCAAGTACAAGATACCATACCCAAACTGATGGACAAATAGAGAGGGTGAATAAATACTTGGAAGGGTACCTCCAAAACTATGTGGGAGAACAACAAAAAGCTTGGACAAAATGACTACAATTGGGTGAGTTTTACTACAACACCACCTTTCACATGTCAATCGGGATGTCTCCTTTCAGATAATTATATTGTTATGATGCACTTACATTTTCTTATATGATAGTTGGTGATAGTAGAGCTCCAAAAGATAAATATTGGGTGGAAGAAAGCCAAGAAATTTTAAATCTTTTAAAAGGTAATTTGCAGGTTTCCCAAAATCGGCAAAAACAATATGCAGATAAACATAGAGAGGAAAGGACCTGTCAGGTTGATGATTTAGTGTATTTGAGGTTGCATCCATACAAACAAACATCTCTCAAAAGGAATGGAGCAGAAAATCTAAAACCAAGATACTATGGGCCCTACAAGGTAATCCAAAATATTAGAGAAGTAGCATATGAGTTGGAACTTCTGAAAGGGAGTAAAATTCATAATGTATTTCATGTTTCTTATCTCAAGAAAGCTATTGGTCAGAAATCCATCATTTTAAATACACTCCCTCCTTTGGATGATGAAGGACAACTCACACTTATTTTGGAAAAGGTTTTGAAGACGAGGGAGAGAATATTGAGGAGCAAAACAATCAAAGAATACTTGGTGCAACGGAAGGAGCGACCAAGTGAAGATGCCACATGGGAAGAGGAGAATATTTTGCAACATCCAAATCTGAAATTGCTTGAGGATAAGCAATATTGGGTGGGAGGATGGTAATGTCCCCATTCAAATAATTGCATAGGAGGAAAATTCCATCAATCCTACTAGTTCCCTAGGTTAGGTGGAAACATTGGGAAGTTAATAAGGGAGATAATAAATGGATTTTACACATTATAAGGAATAAATATTTATTTATTGGATTTAATTAAATGAATTCAAGTGAAAAATGTAATGGCTATGGAGAATGGAGACACATGGAGACTATGGGACCCCTTCAAGCTAGAATTCCTATGTTAAATGGCATCCTCCTCTTGCAATCTCGAATCTATGTGAAGACTAATGTTTTTTGGATGGAATATAAGGTTAATATACTTGTCCATGTACTTCATAGGGAAAATTTGGGATGAATTGTAACATACATGGATATAGGAAGAGCCAAATTGGAGTTTCATGGACACTTGGCTAGATTCCCCTTACATTTATGACATTTATGACAGCAATGATGGAGATTCTATGGCAGTTATCACACACGTCATATCTGAATGCTGACATATGACATATTTGACATGTCAGTCCTGGATAGAGCATTTTAAAGGGAACTCATGGGCATTGGAGAAGTTCAAGAGGCTCCTACTCGAATTTGGGAGAAGAGAGAAGCTGAAGAGAGAGGCCACATGGCATAGCATGAGAAGCCACACCAATTCAACTTGGATTTGTTTTATGGATGGATTTGGAACCTTATAATACCAATAGTTTTTATAAAAATCTAAGGGATCAGTCATGATAAGGCCCTTTTGATCATTTGTGAAAATTGTTATTGTGAAGAGAGAGAGATCTAGTGGATGACTAGTTCTTGCCTTAGCCAATTTCGAGGCTGAAAGATTCCCATCCTAGTTGGTGTTTGGAGAGGCCACTCAGGTCATTCAAGGAGATTCAATGGAGTCATAATTTATAGGTGCAAGCTACAACATCTCATGGAAATATCAAGTTCAGCTTGTTCTTTATTTCATCTCAAGTTTTCTCACCATATTTTAGCTGTATGGAGTGAGGCGCACTTGGTGAGCTATTCATCTCTTTGAGGGAGATTCTCTTTCTCCAGTATTTTTTATTATTATGTAAATTATATAATTTTTAAGTTCATAAATATCTCGGGTTGAAAGACCAAGAAATATCATATAGTATTGCTCAATAATGAAGAAATAGTGCCATTTCCCCACTACCTTGTTGTAAACTCTTGTAATATTGATGGATTCGACTGGATGTATAAAATATTTATGATTTTCATTAAAGTATATTTATTTTTTCATGGTTATTAACTAATAATTTGTGGCCATTGGGTCTAATTTCATAGAAATTGGAGCAAACTACACCTCATTTCCCCAAGGGTCCAAAACTAGTTTTTTTATATCTTATTGAAAGAAGTGATAACAGCCATGGGAGGTCGATTGGTTATGCATATGAGTCTCTCATAATGTTTTCTACACATACCCTGGTTCAATTTAATAATTTGAGTGGGTTTCTGCAAATTTAGGAATCCATTTTTACCACTCACGTCGGGGGGCATTTGAGCCGAAAATTGCGAGTAAAATCATCTATCTTGTTCAGAATTTAGTACAGACATGCATAAGTGATTGGAGGGACATAATACATCCCTGAACATAATAATTAATTTATTATATCATTCATACACCTTCTCTGAATATTTGGGGGCAATTGAGTTGATTTGGAGACCAAGCCACTAAAACTAATCAAGAGCCAAAATTGTGAAAATATTGGAAAATTGGGCATTTTGGTAAAACTTTAAAAAAGGGACATTACAAATAATTAATACAACCTACTAGAAGTTCCTAATTAGCACGGGTTATGTTTGAATGAAAACATGAATACGTAAGAAAATATAATAAAGACGAGTTACAATGAAGTGAGAAAATGAATCACCCTACAACATGTCCTTGATTAGCATGAGTTACATTGGAATCAGAACATGAGTACACAAAAGAACATAATAAACATAAGTTACAATCGAGTGGTAAAATGAATACTTAATACATTTTAGTACAAATCCTTACTTAACATGTGTTTAATTAGAACAAGAACAATGAATACACAAGAAAACATAATAAGCACTAGCAATAATTGAATGATAAAATTAATACTTAATATACCCTACAACAAGTTTTCAATGGAGTAGTCTATTTATTCTATTTTTTACTTTAAGATGGGTTTTGGTCGAAATTTGTAATTTTTTTTTGGTAAAATCCGTATTCACAAGTGTTAAAATTGGGTTTTTGTTTATGAATCCATAAATAGATTCAACTCTCTCAAATACTCCTATGCACTATTGAAATTGGACGAGCAAAAGACTGCCATTTTCCAGTTTACGTGTCTTTGTCATTATTTGTGCTTTTGGATTAATTTATGTTTTTTTGTCTATAATATTTTTGTACACTTTTAAATTTTTTATTTTAGGATGCTAGATATTAATTAAACCTTTGATAAATTTACTATAATTGTTATTTAAGAAAATCTAATAGTAATATGCCTATTAAAATATATAAAAATTTCTTGAGGTGCAAGGTAGTAAGTCAAATTAACCCTTCCTTATCACACCTAGATTATGCAATGCCTATAACTAATATGTGATTCTAAATTATTTTAAATATTTTTAACAAGACTCCAATCAAAACTGGATGGAAAATATGTCGAGAAAAAGTTGAAAACATAGAATATTTGAGTACACCTTTACTAATAAACAAGTAGGGTGTGTGCAAGAAGATGAGGGACCTTTGAGATGCAACCTCACTTTTTAGGAACACGCTCATGTTACATAGAAAAAAGAACGCGCTCCTCTTCCATAGCGCTTGGAATTGTAAATCCGAGCCTGACATGTCAGCAGACATGTAGGCTAGGTAACAATAACGCGCTCGCGTTATAGAACTACAAAACGCGTACGCGTTTTGTAGTTCTAAAACGCGTGCGCGTTTTGTAGTTCTAAAACGCGTGCGCGTTTTGTAAATTTAAAAAAAAAATAAAAACACACAGTCCCCCACCCGAGAGTCATTTTCACTGAACAGTATCGCGAAAACGAGCATGGAAGAGTGCCGGAGGAGCGTGGAAGA
>LPNX010028644.1:4580-24199 GCA_001517045.1 Pseudotsuga menziesii
GTGGGCAACATGGCCTTTAGGCTCTTTTTGACTTCCCTGAAAACAAGAGCTTTGAACACTAACTTGTTATATGTTAGTCCAAAAATGAAACAAAACTAGATCTATAACTAATTCAAAAATAAACTAAACTTCTACACTGAAACCGGAGGAAAGCGGAAAGAAGAAGAAGCTAGGAATGGAGAAGAGAAAAGGCGAAAGAGGGCTGCAAAAGAGTGAAAGAAGGCTGCAAACTAAGGCCAAAAGAGGGCTGCAAATTACAAGAAGAAAGAGCGAAAGAGGGCAGCGAAAGAGGCAAAGAATGAGGCTGCAAAAAGAAGTGAAAGAAGGCTGCAAACTAGCAAAGAGGACAGCCAACAAGGGCATACGGTTTGGTGAAAGATAAGTCACTTAAGCCCAAACCTTGCCTAACCCAAAAATCAGAAATTTTTTACTTCGAAAGATGAATAAAAGTAAGGAGAAAATCGTCAAACCTGTGGATCTTTTAAAGACACTTGGATCTCGTATGGCATGCAATTACCGGAAATTTGTACTTGACTCCAAGAGAAGAAGATGTAGCTGAGCTCGAACTTCTGCTTGGTTGGATGAAATGATCTGCAAAATAACAACTCATAGACTTGCCAAACAAATGATTGGATCATGTATTGTTCACAAATTGAAATAAAGAAGTAGCATGAAATATAACTGAATAAAACAATGCTCTTTTTCAATTTCTAAAAGTAAATCAATAAACAGATAACTTGCAAACCACAAATACCTGTTCTTATGTGCTTACAAAAGCCTTCTAAAGCATAGATTCATAATCTCAAATAGACAAGAAAGAGAAGAATTAAAACAACATCACCTCATCCATCAAGTGCAATCATCCACAATGTCACACCACATGAGCCTCCAAAGCCTTAATTTTATTCCAATGGTTGCATGAAAGCAACAAGCATTTACAAAGTTTCACCAGAGTTTCTCTACACAAAAATATCCACCGTGATAGAGGTGAAAGAGCCTCTATTTATACAATGAAAGCAAGCTAAAACCCTAAAACCAAAAACCCTGACCTAACCGGTCGGCACATAACTGAGAGCCCAAACCTCAAAATAAGTGGGTGTGAGTAAGGGGTGGCCTCCACCTAGGCAAGGCGCCCCCACTCCAACCCTAAACTCTGAAAACCAACCCCTGATGAGCTCACACGTGTGAAGACGCCTCCTTGAGGAGAGAGGGGCATGAGCTTGAAGGAAGAGGCAAGCGTGAGGTTCGGAGAAGCCACAGGCTAGGTATGGAGGAGCCAATACCTAGAGATCATTAATACATGCCTCAGTTCAACCTAGATCAAAACATCAAGCCAATGAGCAAGCTCCAACTCACCCAAGCGTGGTCATCACTGAAGCAGACGAATTGGCCAAGTGGATGAGGACTTAATGCTCACTGAATGCTGACTGAAGTCGAGTTTTGTTAACTCCAATCATCATTAATGCCCGATGCCATGTCATTCTGCATTTCATTTCGCTGAATTCGGATTAATTTGGAGAGATTTGGATTTTCTCCAAAATAATCATTTTAATTATTTAATCAATATTTTCCCCAAAACTGACTTTTTTGAGAAAATATGAGTTATGTGGCTGAATGATGATTTGAAACTTAGTGCTAGCTGGCTGGCTGATCATGAATGATTTTTGGCTTAAGGTTAGAGCCTTCAATCACTGAATTCGGGTTCCGGATGACTGACTTACTACAAATTGAATTTTTCCATTTAAATTATGGAAAAATTTAATTAAAAACTTAGGGAAAATTAAAAAATTAAAAAAATTAAAATTTTACGCATCCAGTAAAAAAATTTCGGAATTTTTTCTAAGGGTCCTAGTGACTTAGGACATGACCATAGTCTATTCTAACAACGTCTAGTAGGTTTATATATACTCAGTTGGGCTCTAATAAGCCCCCAAGGCCCAGAATTCAAAATCGAGCATTCCAGCTTTGGAGGAAGCGAGAGAAAACCTTGTTAATTATACTCGGCTATAGGCAAAGCATAATTGTCAAGGGCAAAAAACTCCCTGGAATACCTTAGTTGAAATTCTACATCTTAGAAGACCGAACCACTCAAAACACCCTACTAGCACATTTTATTACAAACCCCACGGGGCCATGGTCATAATTATTCAAAACAAAATTTGACTAGCCAAAACTGGCTAGACACAAAGGCAGATCATCTGATACACTGGAAACAAACATTTATCATGTTTGTCAACTAGCGGCTCCTCATTTAATCCAACTATGGTACAAAAAAGTTGGCAACAGAATCTACATTGACGAGCTGGAGGCCTTTCTCCAGGAGCACACACAGGAAACAGATGGATGCCGCCTCCACCAGGTCCTGATCTCTATCCTTCTTTTCGCTGATGACATTGTACTCCTATCTTCCTCCCCGGAAGGTTTGCAAAAACAGCTTGATGCTCTAGCCCTATTCTATGAACTTCGGAAGCTGACGATGAATCTGGGCAAAACAAAGGTTATGATCTTCAATGGGACCAAGAAAACCTCAGACTTTCGCTTCCTATTCAAAGGAGAGGAAGTTGAGATCACCAGTACCTATACTTATCTAGGAGTGCAGTTTTTTGGGCCCCGCTTTAGTCTTCGACCAGCCCTCTAGCCTCGAATCAACAAGGGGTATGGGTCTCTAGCCCTCCACGAAAAACAGTTCTTCCGTCACCACTTCCAGGATATCTCATCCAAAATGGACTTGCTAAATACTTTGATCCGTCCCACTATTTTATATGGATCAGAAATCTGGGGGCCCTCCTTACTTGAGTCAGATTGGGCATCGACGGAGAGAGTCCAAATCCTCCTTCTCCGACATATCATCAAATTCAAGCAGACAGTGCCACATCACATCATCCTCAATGAATTTGGATCCCAGCCCTTCCACCTTGAGACAGTTTTCAGATTGGTCTCCTTCATACATCGGATCCGAGAGCTAGTCAATTCACCAAAGGGCCGGGACAGGTACCCGTATCTAGCTTATTGCTCTGCCCAAACCATTGTCAGTACTACCCACCCAAGCAGGGCTAAGTGTTGGTTCACAGGGGTCTCGAGCCTTCTTGCTTCAGTGGGGATCCAGTTAGATCGTCTTCCCCCGTTCCAGTACTCTCTAGATGCCCCAGGTCACCTTCTACCTATCCAACAAGAATTGAATAAGATCATCAGAGAAGATATTTACAAGCAGTTCGTTCAGGTCACTTGGATCAATCCTCAGGGAGGATTGCGCCCAAAGATGGCCTTTTATGCCGAACATTTCCTGGAGATCAGAGACGGGCTCATTGTCCGGCTAAAGCTTCGTCACTGGATGCATGCCCTTCGGATTCCTCTTGGGCAGTTCAGAGTAGGATCACATAGACTCCGAGTAGAGTCAGACCACCAGATTGATGGATCAGATAGGATCTGTGAACTGTGCCACCTACGGGAAGTTGAAACTGAGTCACATTTTATCTTCAGGTGTCCTGTCTCCTACGAGATCAGAGGTCGCTTCTATTGCTTGTTCAGGGAGCCCCAAACTCTAGTCGCTTTCCTCAGTTACGCTGATCAAAGATGTCTAGCACTTTATATTCAGGAGGCTCTCAGGTTTCAAGCCCAGATCCTCCAACCTCCCACTAGACCAAACACCACACAACGGATCACTGCGTTCTTCAACATGCTGTCGTCATCCAGGGGCACCAAAAGATCCACGGATCTTGATATCGACCCAACTCCCAGATCAATAAGAGCTTGGGCTCCCGACCCATGAGATCTCAGCGACAGCTTCACACCAGACCTCCCTCCGGGAGACGTCCAGGACCTTCTAGATCCCACCGACAACATCCTTGAGGGCAACCTGCGCCTACCAACCCCGACTCAGGACAGCAGACACTTTTACAGTTCTCTCAATTTTCTTCGTTTAGCGTCAGATGTTAGGAGTATAGACCTTCCTAGGTCTTTTCGGCCCCTGGATCTTGTCCACTTGATCTCCTTCGCCCTTGTGCAGGACTACATGATTGGTACTAGAGCAGGAACCCTTCCATGCTTCAACCTAGCTCGACTTGATTATCTTTACTTCTGTTTACTTCATTGTTTATATTTATATTGTATTTCATTTCTCTTTAAGGGAGATCGTTTGATCCTCCCACATGCATAACCTATCATTATAACCGACAGTCCCGTTGACCTACTTTGTGGTCATTAGTAGACATTAATAAAATTATCTTATCTTATTATCTTATTATCTACTAGGATAGTGCAGTTTCTGCATATGACCAGTCACTTATGGTTCTTAGATGTTTCGTATTGCATTGGGAACAACAATTTTTGTTATGGTACTAGTAAAGAAGCCTTTTAATAAACAAAGAACAGAATCACGTAGATTTCAATTCTGAAGGGAAGCTTAAATCATAAAAGAGTACAGACTTTCACAAAGATTTTAAATAATCAAAAGTGACATCACTCACCCAAAAAAAATATGCACAATCAAAAGAAATAAAAGAAGAATGTGAAATATGTAAGACAGTGGCACTAACACCTAACTGGTCCTTAGATCTCTATATACAAAAGTGTTACACAAGTACGGATCCCCAAGGGTAGGAAACACGCTTCCATGCCCCGCACGTCTCATAAACTTGGAAACTGCATTGGAAACGTCCCCCCATGTCCCTGTTTGAAGGAAACTGAAAGAGTCATAGGAGGTGGTACCACCTAAGTTGTACTTGGTGGATTTTTCAAGTGAGCCGGCAAAGTAGAAAAAGTATACTTGTTCATTCTTCAGAGTCCAGAAGTCAGCTAGGCTTTTTCTAGGAGTTTTTTTTTCAAAAAATTTTGTAACACATGTTTATACCCTCTTGGGGAAATTGTAAAAAATGTGCACACGTCCCGCAATTAGAGCCAAATGTTACCACCTAATGTTGGACACAATAGGACACTGAGAGTGGGGGGGGTGAATCAGTGTGTCACCAATTTTAGCTAGTTTCAACTTCTTAATACTTAAACAGATATCATCAATTGCTTATTGCCAAATTCATCAGCATTAATCAATCATATCATCAACACAGATTATAAAAACACATTTGAGATAAGCTTTGAAAATTTTATTATATCTAATTTGATATTGGTTACATTTGAAAGGCCACAACCTTGGGGTCTACACCAGCTTCAACGGATTCAAGAGCACCAACTCTTCTTCCAAGACCCAGCTTGGTTTTTCTTAGATCCAACTGAAAAAAAGTGCAAGACCCAGCTTGTCTTCACATACTGATCACTATCTCATTGATTTGTCATCTAACGCATCTGCCATCAATCATATGCTACTCAAAACAACTCGTCCACTGCTGTCACTATCAGTCAACAATCCTCTGCTTTCGTCATGGCTATCCCACTCATGTTATATCAATTAGCATACAAATCCCTGTGTCTAAATCAATATTGCTCAATCAGTCATCAAGGGATCTGCTCAAGTTACTTCATATACCACAATCGACAGCTCCTCTGTCGTTTCAATAGTTACACATAGCAGGAAATCTATCAAGAAGGGCTTTTCTCTTTATATAGTATGCAAGGGATAACTTCTCTGTGATTTGGTGACACCTTCAGATTCTCAACTTACTGTATATTTGTCCTATACTTCAAAGAACATATCTCCTAGAGCAATTTAGAATCTCACAACGTATGTTTGCGACTGATTAGAACACTTATTTTCTAGACAGAAGAGGTTATACCCTTCACTTTCTAAAGCCCAAACAATATATATATATATAGTTTCAGAAACCTTCGATTCTGCAATTTCTGCGTGGAGGAGCTTGTCTCACTGCCTTGACACAATCTCTGCACATTCTATGACCTCTGTAGTCAGAACATGTGACCTGCATTCTCCGTCTCTCTATGTACCTTTGCGACCTGATCTCATCCTTCAGAACTGCACAACCCCCTTCATTTGGTAGTCAACTTGCGTACAAGTTAAAAAACAATTGTGATCTCATAACCCCCTTCGTTTTTAGAGCTACATTTGACAGATGTGAGCTGCGATCTTTGACACAATATATTCATCCAGCGATAAACAGACTCATAGCTGCGATCTTTGACACAATATATTCATCCAGCAATAAACAGACTCATAGTTGCGATCTTCACAATGCATTAAACCCAGAATATATGTTTTGAATCATTTATCAAAGAAACTCCAATTCCGATCTCAGATATATATATATTTGAACTCAAAAACATGTGGATCCAAAATGATTTGAATTTGGGCCGACGTGTCAGTCTCGACTCAATCGTTTTTTATGTGATTTGTTTTGCAAGGAGGGCCGACTAGCACTTGTTCAACGTTTGCTTGTGTTGGCTTGTGTGGAAGCTTCCAGTTCTTCAACACTTCATCTTTGTAGGGGCTTCTTTATCATTTCAAGGACTTCTTCAACAACGTCCTTCAACATTGGGGATCTTCAAGATTGTAAGGGTTTCAATCTTTCTCTAGCCTTTTCAACACTTGCTTGGAGAGGCTTCTTCAATGAGCTTCTAGGTTCATCATTGTTCTTTCAACATTCTTGATTTGAGGGGCTTCACTCTACCTAAGACATCATCATAGTAACATTAAGGACCATCAAACTTACAAGAACATGTGTGATGGCTTTATCATTATGCACATCAAGCCACCATATCCACATCATCATAGTAATTATGTCATTATGGTACAAAGAACTCCATCGTGGTCTTCAAGCACATCATCAAAGGGACTATCATGTGTGTGGGCTTCATACCTTATCACGTCACAACAAATGACCACAGAATGGGTCATTTGGCCCATTTGGCGTTCCAATGCCCATTTAGGCTTCAATGCCCAAGCTACCATGCCTTCCTTGCCACCAACATTTGTCACTCCTTGCCATGTCATCAACCTTTAACTTACCTTTGTCATTAATGGTTTGTCATCAATGACAACCTTCCTCATCAATCTCCCCCTTTGTCATTGATGGCAACCTTCTTCAAACACTCTCCCCCTTTGACATTAATGACAAAGGGCTAAACACTTGTCTATGAAAGGGGCTTCACAATGCTCAAAAACAAAATTTGAATTTTGGAATACTGAGATCATGCTGAAGTGTCTGCTCCTCTTGCATATGATCTCTCCCCCTATCAAATAGGCCTTTTGATGTGCTGAGCTAATCTCCCCCTTTGACTAAGCTGGGTTTTGTTTCTTGGAGATCATTCGAGTACCTTTTTTTTTTACTTGCCACCTTCATTTGTTCATGACCATACATAGTCCCCCTAACTTAGATAATCCTTACTGTTTATGAGAGATGCAAGACTTTTGTGCATGCTGCAGTTGTTTGATGTTTAAACATCACAAGCGTCGTACAAGCTGATCAGAGATCTTCATTTTACTCCACAATTCTTCAAGGACTTCAACAACTTTGGAAAACTGCCCAGAAAGAAGATATGTCACAAGTCTTCTGCTGATATCAAGTTACTCCAAATCATTGTCAATTTAGAGAAGGATTGTCCATAAGACTCTTTCTCAAACACTATTCTGAATATGCTCTGGAAACTCTGCTCAAATGTTCAGTGAGGTTACTTTGATCTTCATGTTCTATCATGATTCTAAGTTCACTTCAACTGCTGTTCTGAGAGAGCCTTATAGAACTTTATTCACAAGAAGGCTCAACATGCTCCAGTTCCACTTTTAATACTGCCCATCCATCAGCGTGTACAGTTTAAACAATCCATATGTGCTCCTGAAGTCATTATTACCAAGCCTGCGAGCATTTTCAAGTCACTACATCAACATTTTTAAATCCCGTGGGCATTTTGCTAGAGTCTGCGTGCATATTTTTTACCTTTCCAGCACACATGCAAGCATAGACATTATGTTGTGAACACCTCTCTTACAACCTGAAGGCGTATTTCTCCATGCTGCGTGCACTTTTACTAGGGCTACGGGCTTGTTTACATAGCCTGCGGGCATTTAATCTTTAACATTTCACAGGCATTCTGTCTATGGACTTCACTCTCTACAACAAGAACTCTCCAGCTTCATCATCTTGAGTAGTTGCGGGCTTCTTTCAATTCTTTCCAAAATTACAGACATCAGGAATGCATTTAGTGCATGCATTTTTCTTCCTGAATCTCCAACAGATATGCTTTAAAATTGAAGACTTCACTTAACCGTTTATTTTGTGCAGTCAAGTCCAGAATTTGAAGATGATTTCGTTGCATACTTTGACTAGATCAGAGATAGAATCATGGGCTGCTTTACATGAGAATAAAGATAAAAATCTCGATAACCAGCTGGTTTATAACCAACTAACTTATCAACTTAACTTCCACAATGAAAGATCAACAGCAAATGTTTCTTGTATTCATTCTTGCCAATCATATCCAGAGCTAGAAGTAGTCATTTGTATACTTTATGGATGCTGGAGTTATCTCTGATTTTTCAGACTTAAACCCTGCCTTGCATGAGCTTTCTTCTAGTCGATGTTTGCACCTCGATCCTAGGACCTGTTACCATGCTTGCAGAAGTCACCTTTTACTCTTGAGTCCATCCATGATCCTCCAGCTCCATGAACTCAAGACATACTGAGGTCTTTGAGAGACCTCAGTCTTGGTCTGCCATAAGGCAGCCATCTTCTGTGCACAAATTAACTTTATTCATGTTAAACAAATCATTCTTTTGAACCCATACCTGAGAATGTCTTTGGCTGTGAGTACTTGACTTTTGCACTTCAAATCTTCCTGCATTATTCTTCTTTAAAGATTCATTGGTTCTCCTTGCAGACATATATGAAGGACTCCTCATTAGTTGTCTTCTTGGACTTGCACAATTTTGGGCTTTATGACCAAAGCCATGGCAGTTATAATATCGCATAGTGTGACAATTTGCAGCAATGTGACCAACTCAGTTGCATGTCCAGCATCTAATTTTGTCATTGGGACTTCCAACACTTCTTCTACGATAAGATCTCCAATCCATAGCTTTATGATAAAATTTAGTGCAAGAAAAACAATAACCATTGAACCTATTATGTAATGTCCCTTGTTGGAATTTTGGAGAAAAGTGCAATTCAGGCAAAATTCGATCTTAACTAGTCATGACTCTAGAGGGTACCCGAATTTGAAAGTAGATGGTATGGTGAGTCTTAAAACATCCCAAGGTGGTTTATGGATACTTTATATCAGATTTTAGACCTCTGCAACCTTGTTTGGGGCTGACGACAAAAGGACCAAAATTTACTAGGAAATTGTGATGAAATCCCCCCTAGGGTGTAGGCCAACTGGGCTTCCCAACTCATGTACAAAACTCCCAAATTTGTAAGCAGAGTATGGGGACTGATATAAGAACTCATGGACTGTAATTACACATCGTCATTAGTTCTTCAAACTGGTTATAGAGTTCCACATTCGTTTGATAACTTTCAGTGAAATTGCTTATGGGGAAATTGCATAACTAGCTTGATTTTGACATATGAAAGGTAGAGTTAAAGGTTTAGATCAGGATGTGACATATAGGGACAATGTATAGAATACAAATGGATTCCCCAATCGTATTAAACACCATAGAAATCCCTTCATACAAGTCCGGTATACAACTCATTCAATATGGGAATCAAATACATGAAAACTAGTGAATTAGTAGCATGGAATTGCAAGAGTTTCACATATGGATTTCTTGGATTTTGACCCACAAAGAATAGGGACATGAAATTACAGAGTAACACATCATATATGGCTGTCACAACATCATCAAACTCAGAGACAATACCTCATACAAATCTGATACAAGACTCCTTCGAGATTGAAGCGAAAGTCATGGAAACTAGTGATTCAATGCCATAGGAATGCAAGCTTTTCATACATGAGTTTCTTGGATTTCGACCCACAGAGGATATGGACATTAAATTACAGAGTAATACATAATATATGGCTGTCACAACATCCTCAAACTCATAGAATATCTCTCATACAAATCTGGTATAAAACTACTTCAAGATTGAAGCCAAAATCCATGAAGACTAGTTATACAAGGGCATGAGTATGCAAGCTTTTCATACATGTATTTCTAATAATTCGACTTACAGAGCATGTGGACATCATATTACAAAGCCATACATCGTATATTTCTTCCCCATCATCGTAAAACTCATATAAATGTCCTCATACAAATCTGATATAAAGCTACTTCAATATTAAAGCCAAATCCATAAAAACTAGTTATTCAAGAGCATGGGGAATGCGAGCCTTTCATACATGTATCTCTGATATTTCGACTTATAGAGAATATGGAGATGATATTAAAGAGCCATACATCATAAATCAAAGCTTTTCCATCAACTATCCTTAGCAAGGCGCAAGAATCACTCCAACAAGTGCCCCATCAAATGAGAGTGTGGGGGAATGGAGAAGAAGGAATGAGAGAATGGGGAGATAGATTGGAATTCGACTGTATGGACCTTCAACCTGCAAACAAAACTCCTTCATTAAGCTCCCGTGAGAGGTCTGAATGGCCTCTCCATCAACCAACTTGGAAAGGAATCCAACTCCCTCGAAATTGGTTCACAAACAAGGAGAGTGAACACTCACCGTGCAATGGACAAGCAAAATCTCTCCTAAATGCCAAAGGCCAATTAACAAAAGATCAAAATCCATTCTCCTTCATCATGACACCCTTTTATTAACTCCATGATGCCTCCTAAGGTCGAATTTCCCTCCATGAGCTTCCTCCAACTCATCTTAGTGGTTTAGTAACTCTCATGACACTTGTCTTCCTCTTCATGCTCCAATTCTTTCCCCAATTCAAATGGTTGCCTCTAACTCCCAAATTCGACCTCTTGGTGGCTATTTTTAGCCCTGACATGTCAAATTTGTCATATGTCAGCAATCAGGTCTGAATTTTCCATACTTGTCATAGAATCCTCCATCATTTGTTGTCATAGAGTGCATAGAATCTCCTTCCAAGTGGCACACCTTGTCTTCTAGTCTCTTCCTCTTCCATGGGAGTTACCCTCCTTTCCCAATTCGAATTCCTTTGTAAAATTGAGCACAAAGATCTATGGACCAACACACAACTCACAAGAAAGATCACACAATTTTACTCATAAATTGAAGTATGAAACAATGCAAAAATGGCTTGCAACTATAAAATGTTTCATTAATCAAAAGTAATTAGATAATTAATTACAATGAAGTACAATGGCTAAATAGCCACATGCAATTTGAATCCATGTGAGAAAATCCGAATTGGTTGGACTCTACTTGACTGAATGGTTAACTGACCTTGTCTAAATCATTATTGGAGTTCATCGGAGTTCAAAATCCAAACTCAAGTGTCTAATTCAGTGTTGACTAGTCTAACTGACTGAGGTAGGTGAGTAAAGGTGCCTCATCTGCATGCAACCATGCAATCCTAGCGCTAACTGAATAGGACAGAGTGTAGGGAACTAGAACTGAATGTAACTGACTCCTAACTGAGCTTGACTAGTCACCAACTGAACTCAACTGATGGAGGTTGGTATCGGCACTCCCAGTGGCTCCTAATTTGTAGGTGTTGCCCACCTATTTCAACTAGGTGGCAACCTCATGTACATTGAAGATGTACATTCTGTGCAGTTTGTACCATGGAAAAATCCTAGAGATTTTTCACTCAGCAAGGCAATTCTGCCCCTTTTGTACACAAAATGCCCGCTCCCCTACGTGGGATAATTATTGTAACTTTATATGTCATTATGGGTCATTCCTCTAAGGATGTCACCATGGACTTTATTATCAGGGAAGTCCTCTTCACCGAGTGTTTTTTTTCCCTTCCAGTTAATTTTGTTAATTAACAATTTTCATTGGTTGGGTTTTTCACTCACCAATCCTCCAAAGTGGTGAATTGGTGTTCTGATAATCAAGCCCATGAGGTGGCTAAGGTTTCAAGTTGTTGTCCATGACCATGCTAGCCATATCTTGTATTCTTGCGGAATTTCGTTAGGATTTTAATATTTATTTTAATTTTTTCCTAATTAATTAACTTTACCATTTGGTGGTTAATTAATTAAGTTTCGATGTAATAATGTAATCTCTTGAACCTTGGCATTTTGTAATAGGGGCTATAAATGCAAATGAAAAAGCTATGACACCCCCTAAGCCATTGGTTCAAGTCTCATGTCATTCTAACAAGGGGTTGGGAAGTTAGACCAATTTTGGTTAAGACAAGGTATTTTTTCCTAGGAAATTAATTTAATTTCCAAGGGTGAAAAATTAAATTATTTGATTTTGAAGGAAAAAATCAAATAAGGCCATGGTAATTAAGTTTGGGAGGTGGCTAAGCATAGTTAATTTTTATTTAAATAAATTCCCCCATGGTCAAAATAAATTTTTGAAGATTTCCCAACTAAGTTGCAGGAAACGTCATAAACCCCCCCGTACCAGGCTCGTTTCCGGGATGAAACGCTGAAACCCGTGTGATACTCCAGTGAAACGCGTTTCAAAAAGGAGGAAGCCGTACCACGATGCTGAAACGCGTCTCAGACAGATGGAAACTCGTTTCACCCGCGTATCACCTCCCTCACGCCGCGTTTCACTTTTGGATTAGGGCAAAACCGGGCCCAATTGACATTTAATTTGTTAATTTATATAATTTCGTGGTCTAATACACATTTCGTGGTCATTTCATTGCAAGAGTCTCAGCACATATGCACAGTCTGTGACTCGTGAGCCAAGGTCGTGGTCTAATACACATTCGGTGGTCATTTCGTGGTCGTTTCATTGCAAGAGTCTCAGCGAGGCAGCACATATGCACAGTCTACATGCACAGTCCATACTTATTGTCTATATTAATAAGGTCGAGTCAGTAACTGAGATATTAATATTAATACTCTCCAACATTCAAGGGTTTTGCAATGCATGTCTATTAATAGCATCTCATTGTCTCTTTTGGCTTGCACTCAAAATGTCCTTGGTCTCTTTTTATGCACTCAAAATGATTTTGACTTTATTCATCGAATATTTTATTATATAAATAAAAAATTGTCATTTTATCGATTTTCAAAATTTTCTTTGTATCTTTTCGTGCACTCAAAATGAGTTATTCATGGTAGATTTGTTATATAAATAAATAAAAAATGTCTTCTTATCAGGTTTTAGAGTTTATTGTGTTGAATAATGTTAATGTCCCTCGGATCTTTTGGCCTGTAGATTTATAAATCAACATCTTTTACAAACTAATAAATAATTTTTTTAAGGAAATATTAAAGTTCGAGAAATTATTTCAAAACATTAACAATTACATAATTGTGTATTTTATTATTTATTACTTTATTTATTGTCATATAAAGAATGCTCAAATAACATGCAAGGAGAAGTTTGATGCCAAATAATTATGCATGTCAAAACATTCATTTATGTTAGGAAACTGAGTTTTTACCTTCATGGTCATCTCATTAATATGGGGATTATAATATATTAAGTTTGGAATGTTGGGCCTTTCGAATTTTGATTTAATTTACGCTTTCCCTATTTGATGAAATGCCTCAATGATTGAGTTATCTTTTAAATTCATGCAAACTTTTTAATAAAGATAAAAGACAAAGTATATATTAACAAATAACAATATAAAGTTTAAGAAAACTTATTCCCTTATAAAAAAAATTAAAACATTAAATATGTAAATTAATAAATTATGTCAATTATTTTTTATAAGTTTTTTTCATAATGTTAAAGGATGTGATATTATGACTAATAAAGAGTAAGGTGTGATATTATGATTGCACCTTCACATTTAAACTGAGCTAATAACAACATATAGAGTGTACGTTTTTCAAATGGAGTGATGGACTTATGAATGAAATGTGATGACTCATAAGTAAAAATGTGATGTTATAGTTAAATCAAAATGTTTGATGTTTGAAATTATCATTAATGATTTATCACTTGTAAGTTGTCATTTATGTTTCACATCTAATTTGTTAATATATATATCGTGTTTCCCCGTTTCCTAAATTTTGGGGGGTCGCGTTTCCATCGCGTTCCCGTATCAGATACACGTTTCCGTTTCCCCGTATCATGCAACTTAGTTTCCCAAGTGGGGTGCCCCTTTTGTCTTAATAAAAGATAAAAAATAAAAGATTTAAAGTAAAAGATTAAAAAATCAAAAATCAAAATTTGAGTCAAAAGAGGCCCCAAATAAAAAATAAAAGATTTAAAATAAAAGATTAAAAAGATAAAAAATAAAAATAGAAGATTTAAAATAAAAGATGAGAATAAAAAATCAAAATTTGAGTCAAAGGAAGCCCCAAATAAAAAAATAAAATAATAAAAAGATAAAAATGAAAGATAAAATAAAAGATTAAAATAAAAGACTAAATAAAATATAAAAAATAAAAGATAAAAAATTAAAATAACAAAAATTAAAATTTGAGTCAAAGGGGGCCCCACTTGAGTCATGGAAACCCTAGATCTAAGGGTTAAGCTTCATTGTGACATGGATCTATCTTTTTTACCATTGATTTGAAGAGGCACCCTTGCTTATGATTGGTGGATGGCTTTCAAAGTCAACAAACCTAGATCTAAAGGTGGAGGAGAGCTAAAGTTTAAATCTATGTTTTGGACCCTTGATTTGGGAGTGGGTTTGGGATCTTTTCAACTATAAAAGAGAGGCCCCTCCTCTCATTTTATCATCATTCTTTGGAGCATGGTTACGCTGCCAAAATACTCTCTCTTCTCCCTCTCTTCTCTAGTATTCTCTCTCAAGCCTTAAGAGGCTCTTTGTATCAAGCTTTGCTCTAGTTGGGCCATAATCAAGTGAAATCTTTGGAGGAACTCTTGTCTCATGGTGTTGGCTTTCCATTTTCAAAGCTGAGGTATAACATTTTCATTTGTGAGTTTATTTTTCATTATACATGCATAGATGCCCCTTGCAAAGGTCTTTGCAAAGGGGATTTAGTTGTGAATGGTTATTTACATCTATTTGTGAGTAGTTTTAGCTGGATCTACAAAGGTCTTTGTAAATCTTTTTATTTTGCTCACCTCTTGTTGTATTTTGTATATTTCTCACAGTTATTTTGCAGATCCAAGGGTTTGGAAGAGGGCCTCACAGGCCAAGCACCTATCTTGCATTTTATCTTCAAGATCCATTCATTTATTCAGAGTTTCATTTTGTATTTTGCATTTTCGCTCATATTTTTGCCACTGTTTTAAAACTAGGTTTTATTCACTGTATAGTGAATAAAACCCTTGTTTTAGGGCTTTCATTCATAGTAGCTTAGTTTAGTATTATAAATCTACAATTTACTTGTCATTTCAGGGCCTAGAAACTCATTTTTAGGCCACCAAAAGTTCAAGTTTTACATAGTTTCAAGTTCATATTTTTGGACGGTTTTTTTTTTGTTTTTGGGGCTAACTTCTAACATACTTTCTGTACTGTTTTCTGCTGTAAATTCCAGCGAAGTAGGTCACTGTTTTTTGCAGGTTTTTACACGGAGAATGAGGAGGTGCTGCCAAAATTTCATCAGAAAAAAGGCCTTAAAAGTTTTGGGTGCAAAAAGGGGTCCAAAACCCCATTTTTTCCTCTCTTTTCTATCATTTGTAAACCCCAAAGAGTAGTACTCTTGGGGTATTCTTCAAAGCTCTTTAAAATCATTTGTAAATCTTGTATATGAAGTTAGAGTAGTGATAGGGTAGAACACTAGTTGTTAGATTTACTTTTCTGCAAGTAGATCTAGTCTTTTGCTTTCTGTTTACCCACCATCTCTGTTAGAGGGATTGATGTGTGGTTAGGTTAATTGTTTAGAGTAGTTCTTTCGTTTCTATTCTTTTTATTTCCAAGCACTTAGTTAGATTTACTTTCTGTTGCAAATCAGTAATTTTACAACTTGCCTTTCGGTGTATCCTCTGTCCCTATCCGTTATCTCCCTTTAGGGAACTCGGATCAAGGTATGAAAAGCAGAAAGACAGTGGCTTAGATTTAATTAGATAACACTGCCTTGTTTGTTTACTTATTTCTGTACCAAACACATTTGCTTTACCAGTCCAGGGTTCAAGTACCAGCACCTCCCATAAGGGATACCGCTTGGTTGAGCCCTGTTGATAGTTTTAAAATTTACTTCCATGCTTAACCACTACAAGAATTAAAATTTACCCCTAAAATTAACCAACAACGAATTTAGCCCCTATTCCTCTACTCGGTTATCACCCTTCGGGGTACTCACGAGATACGACAAGGGGTAGAGGAGTTTTAGTAATAGGCATCCATCACATTATTGCTTTAATCCAACTGAAAACTAGTGAACTTTGGAAGCCACGGGGGGTGAGAGACCGAGGGGGGTCTCACAGCGTTCGCGTCCTCCCTTGTTGGGCGCCTGGCACTGGGGGTTTGATCTGTGAGCTACAGGTGGGCTTGTTCCCATTGTTTTGAGCGCAGCAGCACTCCACTTTTGGATTAAGGGGATATGTGGTAGGGGTAGACACACCACTATTTGAAAACCTAATACAAGAAGAAAAACTGTAATAAAATTTACTAAAAAGAACAAGAAACATTGCAAAACAGGCTCTACACTCCAGCAGGGAATCACAATACATTTTCAGTCCAGCATTGCACTCCAGCACTTTACTTTCAGTTTCATTTACTTTCAGTTCTGCAATTGTTTATGTGGTGAATGCTTAATAACTCAATAACATTTGTTTAACTGCTTCAAGTAATTCAACTTAAAGTCTTTCCATTTTCATTTACTGTTGGTTTAATAAATTTCATTTAAGGCATTTTCCTTCTGCTATCTCTTGTCCATAACTTGTAAATCTGGTTCATATTTGTCTAAACTGTAACTACTTTACTTGTTCATTTGTTTATACTGATAAATTTGGATCATCTGTACATTGCTTAGATATCTTGATTCATTACTGTTTATAACTGTATCATCTATTTGTTTATTCATCTCATTGTTAGATAACATTTAACCTGTGAGATAATTAACCTAGATTGCATCTCATTAAAGGCTACATTCTCTGACTCCATTCTTTAGGAACTAGTTGTATCTTAATAAAGGCTTGATTGTCATTTGAGAAATATTGCATTTGCATTGGCTGATTGTCATCCTTAGTAAATAGTAAAACCTAAGCCTTTCACCTAATAATAAAGATCATTTTAACTCAACTGTTAATAAACTTAGGAATATAGTCTTCCGTAGGGACTACCCCCCTTGGCTCCGTTAGGATCTGGCCTAAACGGAGGAGTTGTGGACTGTGGTGACAGTGGTCCCCAGCTCTCACTTGCCCCCAAGGATACACATAGCAGGTTGTTGACTTTCCTATGCCCTAAAGTGTGTATTAGGCGGCAACAGTAGGGATTGATCTAGGAGGCTCCTAAACTAATGCATGCAAGTGCAATCAGTGGCAGTTGGCCTCAATTAGTGTTCCCCACACTTTAGTAACTGGTGCATGTGCCCCAATTAGTCCAAGTGGACCCAATGGTGCTAGTGACTAAAAATAGACTGAAAGGACTCCCGATTTAGACATGACTCCTGATTTAGACATAATGACCAAATTGGACAAGGGAGGATTATAATCCTAACACCCCCCCTGAATGCTAACTTGGACAATTTGTGGGCCTTGGTAACTAAGACCATAGGTCACCCATTACAGCAAGTAAAGTAAAGTAACTGCTCAACACAAGGAGCTAGGGAAAAAACCACATGGGAAAAAAGCCCCCCCCTCTAACTAAGCAGATAGAATCAGGATTCAAGTTTGAAAAACTTGAAAATGTGTTGCTGCAATCTCTGTGATGTAGCGGAGCAGCATGCATGATGTTCTATGCACAGGTATCCTGGGGCCTGGCATGTAGACTTCTCCATCTTCTCCCAAAATGATGATGGAAGGAAGGAGGAATGTAACCTTTGCCTCTTGTTGGATGAAGAGGTGTATGATCCACTCTATTCTTCTGAATGTAGTGAGATTGATCCCTTGCCATGTAGCATCTTACAGGAAGTCTATTGCATCTCTCTGAAGGAGGTAAGATTGCATGACATAGCGCAAGGTTCTTAGTCTTCTGAATGTCAGATGGATTTTTAGTCATCTTCCTAGCTTCTAGTTTGGAAGTAAGGACTGGATCTGGATCTGAATCATCCTAAATCTCAATCTCATCAATTGATACAGTTGAATCTGCAATACAAGTGGAAACTGCAAAAGAAGTAGATGAAATGTTTTTACCTTCCCTTGCAAGTGGCTGCTGAGAGTGCATTGGTTCTGAAAATGGCATGAAGTGTGAGAACTCATATGCCTTGGAGGCATGATTTGCAGCACCCTTCGCTATGATGTTCCAGTAAAGATATCTGTGATCTCCACTGAGTCAAGACCAAATATGACTCGCTTTGGAAAGCCAGTATGAGTCATCTGGTATAGATAACAGATTTGCAGCTAAGGAGGGGACATAAAGCACATCTTTGAACTTTCCATGTTCAAGCTTGATAGAGCCCTTCTCTTTGGCTTGAACTTTATTGTTATTGCCCATCTGAATACTAGGACCATCAAAAGATTGCAAAGAAGAGAATGATTCTCTGGATGCAACCATATGATTGGAAGCTCCAGAATCAATGAGGAAGGCATGTGCTGTTGAGCAGCTAGCCTTCAATGCATAGCATGTCTCTTCATGTTCTTCAGTTTCTTCTCTATGATCAGCCTTCCTTGTGCTAGCAGGTATAGTAATGTTATGTTTCTTCAAAAGAAGAGCCATCTCATCAATTGTTCTTCTCATACAGGAGCTTTTTGGATGAAAGCCCCTTCCACAGTAAGAACAAAGTGTCTTTCCTTCGCCATTCTTCTTGCTTCTCTTCGAACCTGAAGGCTCATTTGACTGCTCTTTCTCTACATGAGACTCATCCTTTTGCTTCCCTTTATCATTCGCTACCTTAGGTTCTCTTGCAACCGGTGCTTGATCTCTGGAAGATCGAATGATCCCCATTTGGATCAACTTGTCATGCTCCTGAGTGAGAGATTCAATGAAGGAGTTAAGAGTAGGCATCTTCCAGTTTGGAGTAGAGAGCTTCACAGAATGAAATGTTGAGACAAAGACGGAATAGTCTGCACCAAGTTTGGAGAGAATGGAAAGGATGAGTTAATCATCCTCCTTCTCAACCTTGCACAGCTTCAATTGGAACAGTAGATGCTTGAATTTGGTGAAGAAATCATTTAGTGTTTCGAAATTGGCTGGATGAAGAGAAATCAGCTCATTCTCCAACTGATAGATCCTCAATCATCCTGCTTGTCAAATAAGGAAGCAAGTTTATCCCAAACCTCCTTGGGAGTCTGTTACCCCTTGAATTTGACAGGGGTGTCAACAATGCAGCGGTATCATGACTGGTGCAGGCACCTGTGGCAGAAAAAGTAGCTATTTGCACAAGAGATTACCCTGGGCCTGTAAGCCTGAGAAGATCATATTGATCTTTAGGAATATGCACGAAAAGGCTTGAATTACAGCCTTCCTCTTGTACATATAGCACACTTAGTGAGTACTGTTGCGAGACATTTGAGGTTCACATCGCTCTTAACTTGTTTGAAGATACGTGCAAAGCTGGTATAGAAATTTCTGCTAATACTTTCCATCCAAATCATGCAAGCAAGTAAAAAGAGATATGAATTGGATCTGG
>LPNX010028644.1:28393-46149 GCA_001517045.1 Pseudotsuga menziesii
ATGGGCCTCAAAGGTTATCAGATAGGGAAAACAAAGGTTTTCCTAAGAGCTGGACAGATGGCTGAGTTAGATGCTCGAAGAATTGAAAAATTGGGACAGGCCGCCAGACTCATACAACGCCAAGTTCGCACACATCTCGCTCAGAGAGAATTGGTTGCCATGCGCAAGGCTGCGGTTCATTTCCAAGCTTTATGGAGAAGCAAGCTTGCTCGTAAACTTTATGAACACATGAAGAGGGAGCTAATGTTGTCAGTAATTTAGTTTTATTATCAAGCAGTTGCAAACTCGCGGGTTTCGAGTTCATTCTTGCAAATGGAGGAATTGATCTTTGATCATATGCAGTTCAATAGAGTACATGAATCCTTCAGTTCCTTCCATACGATTCATCACAACCCCCGCAGAAGTACAGGTTTTCACATATAGACAACTTCGACTCGCCACAAGCAACTTCAGCTCTGCCAATGTGATTGGGAATGGAGGTTTCGGTTTGGTGTATACGAGTGTCCTACTCGATGGCAGAGTGACTTCCATCAAACAACTTGACAGAGATGGAAAACAAGGGCAACGTGAATTCAGAGTTAAGGTGGACCTTCTTAGCCGCTTGCATCCACCATATCTGCTTCAGCTTGTTGGCTACTGTGCTGATCAAGACCACCGTCTTCTTGTGTATGAATATATGCCTAATGGAAATTTGCAGGAGCATCTCTACTCTAATGTTTCACCAAGATTCTGTCTACAGATATCTTCTGTCATTTCTCAGCTAATTACGGAGGCCACGATTTATCTCTTTAGTGTTGGCAGCCGATATAGTTGGGATCTCCACGACTCTGTCACCTCTGAGTAGATTTGTGACGCAGCTATCACATTTGGCAGCCCATGTCAAGTCTGAAATCCACGCTATTGACATCCGAGAATCCGGATTGGCGCGGAAGGTAGAAATCCAAGTGACTAGCAGTTTACGGGCACAGATGTGGATCGACAGTCTACCTTCCATTGACAGCCACTGGCACCCGAGCTCAGGTTTTCGCTCAGCCGCCTCGAGGTAAATCACTGTTACATAGAGTCGGTGCAGCTCGAGTTTACTTTGTTACCACGTGGAGTTTTTCCAGCAGCACCTAACAACCCATGTGTCACTCATCTTCCTAGTCAATAATTGCGTGGAGCAGCGGCTATTTTTTTCACCCATATTTTATTTCTCATATGGCAGTCAGAACTAAATTTTGGAGAAATCGAATAGCGATCATGGATATTTTTGGTAGCATAGGGTTACGTGGGCTCTCAACATTTAGTCAAAGTGGGAGTCCATCTAAATCTTGTCGTATGCATGAGCTAGCCAAAGTAAGAGTTAGTTAATTAGATAATGCTGGATCAAGTAGTGTAGTGATCTTGGGAGAATAAAAAGTGGATCTAAGATTCACTTTTATTTCTATTATTTTATTTCTTTTTTAGTATTTTATGAGAGCCTCTTTTGGCCTTGGCCTATAAAGAGGATGCCTCTTTCTTTGTAAAAGATGGAAAGTTTTTGGGCTGGGAGGATTTTTTCCCTAGAGTTAATAAAGAAATTCATTGTTGAGCTTTTTGGACATGTTGGGTCTTTCAGTGGTAATCTTGTGTTTTCTTAAGTTGTAGACTAAGCCGGCATAGAAGGCTAACAATCTAGCACGTTGGGCAAGCATTTGCGGCTGCCAAGTTGCTTGTCGCTGTTATGTTCTCGGAGGTCTGGGAGTAATGGAAAGTAGTCAGTTATACTACCATTCTCCTGGCTTCTGATTATGGAGCGGACCAGCCTGATCTCCCTTCTGCAAAACGCAAAGCCTTTCTGATTCCCCTTCTGACTCCATTTGCCCTTCTGATACTGGCACTGGCCTTTCCCTCGAGGACTGATCCTCCCTTCCCTTCCTGCCCATCAATCCTACTTATTTTCCTTTATGCTACTCAAGTTTCTCTGAGGCAGCCTCTTCAAATCCCCCTGCCCTCAACTGCACCTGCCTTAGAGATCCGAACTTAGGGAAACCCCCCTAGAGCTGGAGAAGAGCCAGCCTGAAGCGAGGAGAGAGAAGGTGTGGTGACATTGGCCTCTCTTGAGAGAGGTTGTCGCCGGGCCGGCGCGCCCGCGGTTTGGGCTTTCGGCACCCGCGTGCCAGTTTCGGGCGACAACAGAGTCTTCAATCCATTGATGTGGAAGAGAAGATCTCGAGAGATTGAGAGGCACAAGCATCCATATGCTTCATCAAGCCTATTCGAGTACTTTTCTTTGTCAACATAATGAATCGGCTCTCTCTCTGTCTCTATTGTGAGTCTGAAGAGTCTTCTGGAGCGTAACTGCATCTCAATGTCCTCCTTCCACTTGCGATAGTTGAAAGGAGTGAGAAGCTCTATTGGAGGTGCCATCTAGAATGCAGTGAAGAAGACTGAGCTGTTGTAGTGAATGCAGTGAAGGAGACTGAGCTGTTTGTAGCGAATGCAGTGAAGAGAACTGATAAACCTGTAAATCACACAATCAAACAGACAAAATAAGGTCGAGAGTCTGCACATTTGGAATTTCCTTCACACCCAGCATAGTTGATCAAGCAAGCTTGATCAACAATTCCTTAACTTGGGATATTAAGTGGTAAATTCTCCACTTCTGGTGCAGTACTGGAAGGAGCAATTTTGCTCAAAAAAAAATTGGATCCAAGTATGAATCTGTAGTAGGAGAAGTGCCTTGTCCTGCCGAGGCTCTGATACCATGTAAAATTGAGCACAAAGATCTATGGACCAACACACAACTCACAAGAAAGATCACACAATTTACTCAGAAATTGAAGAATGAAACAGTGCAAAAATGGCTTGCAACTGTAAAAGGTTTCATTAATCAAAAGTAATTAGATAATTAATTACAATGAAGTACAATGGCTAAATAGCCACATGCAATTCGAATCCATGTGAGGAAATTCGAATTGGTTGGACTCTGCTTGACTGAATGGTTAACTGACCTTGTCTAAATCATTATCGGAGTTCATCGGAGTTCAAAATCCAAACTCAAGTGTCTAATTCAGTGTTGACTAGTCTAACTAACTGAGGTAGATGAGTAAATGCGCCTCACCTCCATGCAGCCATGCAATCCTAGCGCTAACTAAATAGAACTGAGTGTAGGGAACTAGAACTGAATGTAACTGACTCCTAACTGAGCTTGACTAGTCACCAACTGAACTCAACTGATGGAGGTTGGTATCGGCACTCCCAGTGGCTCCTAATTTGTAGGGATTGATCTAGGAGGCTCCTAAACTGATGCATGCAAGTGCAATCAGTGGCAGTTGACCTCAATTAGTATTCCCCACACTTTAGTAACTGGTGCATGTGCCCCAATTAGGCCAATTGGACCCAATGGTGCTAGTGACTAAAAATACACTGAAAGGACTCCCGATTTAGACATGACTCCTGATTTAGACATAATGACCAAATTGGACAAGGGAGGATTATAATCCTAACATCCTTGGCTCATTATATGATATTTGACACCACATTACCATCCAATAATGTTACATTACCCATGTATTCAAATTTTGATGAATATCATGCCAAGTGTGCAGAATCTAGTCACCCAAAGTCTTCACAAGCTTCCAAGTGTCTTCATGAACCCATGCCACATTATTTTCTTAGCATTTATCATTTATGTGACCCATTTAAATGTAAATATGGTAAACTAATGTCCTTTTGGGTCCCATAGCCCCTTATTACAAAATTTATGTCTCCATCTCAACCTATGGAACTAGTAGATTTGTGAAACATTATTTGAAAAAGTCTTATTTGGAAATTATTTAATTGGGGACATGACAAATCCTCCCCACTAAAGATTGCTTGTCCATATGCACAAATCCATAATATCACTTGGGTCATATACCTACACCATATCTGAAATAAATCTGAAGATCATTGAAACAACTGTTGATGCTACATATCATGGGCACTGTAATAATCTTTGCTCTGGGTCATGAAAAATGGCTAACTCAGTCATCAAATCTAGGGTCATGAGGCTTAGTCATGGCATAGAACTCGTCAATCTAGATGCTTTAGATCTGCTGAAAGTGAGAGATCATCAACTGGTGGCTCATTATCTACTGATCTCATAGTAAAGGAAAGCCTCAAAGAACTGCTCAATACTGCTCAGGAATAACAGTAGCCCAGCAACTATATATGTGACAACAGGTCGCATTCTCCAAACCTCTCATGTGCATTGTGTCCTGTTGGTTTCCCAGCAAGACTCAGTTTAGATAATTGGATCAAATTTTGCGTGCTTATCTTTGGTCAAAGTATGAGGGGCTAGAGGTTTTCCCTTAGTTGCTTGGGATGTTTGCACTATACCCAAGAATGAGGGGGGGTTAGAATTGATTGATGTGGCCACACAGGGCAATATTTTGGTAGCCAAGCAGGTGGTTCGATGTCTTGAGGGTGCAGCACCATGGCAGGTTATCTTTCGACCCTAGATTCTAACAATTCAACACCAGGGTAGGATATAGGGTAGATTTGGCTTATGTGAGTCATATCCTTGCCCTCTCTGTTTCAAATTGGGGGTTTATTATCTTCAAAAGTATTTGGACAGTGTGTAGGTTGGTGGTTAGCTTGGTTCGATGACAAGGGGAGGGTAGCAGAGTTGGGTGGGACATTGCCTCTCAATCGCTTTGGAGCTCACGAGAGGAAGGGGTCTGCATTGTAGAGTTGTCGTGGTTCAAAGCGAGACGACTAAGTCGAAAGGATAACTTTCATTGGTGTGAAATTTGAGATTCTGAGGATCACTCATGGAAGCCATGGAGGCCACTTGCTCAAGAGTTTGGGATGCTATCCTCGGATCTCCCTACAATCATGGAGCTACAAGCCTATCTCCCAATGTTAGATTTGTTCAAGATAAACATTGGTATGCCATGGCCTTTCTGGAGAGATTGGTAGTGGAGCTTTGGTATCCAGATGTTGCAGTATGATTCTCGTTGCATGTACATAGCTCTTCATCAACGTCATCACCTTTCGTTAATACTCAACACGAGATGGGTTTTGTCAGATCCAAAACTGCAATGGAGTCCTTGGTATCACAATGTTTGGTCAGTGTGGATTTCCTATAAGCAGCAAGTGTTTGCTTGGTTGATGATTTATCAAGGGCTTTCATCCAAAGCCTGGTTGGCTAAGTTTGGCCTCTCGAATGGTCTCTACCCTACGTGTTAGGCTGAAGGCAGTTAAACACATCTTTTAGGACTCTAGATTTTCTAGAGATTGTTAGAGATTTTTGGAGGAGCATCACCCAAGTTCTTAAACAAATTTTATTGGAGAGCATCTCTACTTGGAGATGGTTATTCCCTAGTGCGAGATTCACTCTCTAGATTGTGGCATTGCTTGCAGATAGTTGCTTTGTTCGTGCTATCGAAACTCAGGTGCAAGTATTTTTTAATCAAGAAAGTAGTTTTGTTTCAGTTTTTTTTGCTCTTTGGAAAGATGAGGTATGCAATCAGTTACTAGCCAAGGGCACCCGATTAATCAAGGATGCCAAAATGTTGGATCCTAATGTATATTATGATTTTAGTTCTTCTCTAATAAGCTTTAGGAAGTAGTTAGGATAGGCATTGTATATACCCCTCCACTGCTAGTTTTTTTTATTGAAATAATTTTATGTGAATATAAGAAGTATTTTTCTAAAAACAATAAACAATGTGTGAGATAAAATGATCCTTCATAGAATCAAGAAAGATTCTCTTCACTTTGATTTCCTTCTTTTGATGAGCAGCCATCTATGTTGGATTGGCTTATTTGGAATGTTCTTTTCAACATGCTCCCAAAGATCAACCTCCTCCATAAAGATTTGAAGCTTGAGCTTCCATGGAAGAAGACTATAAGCCCCTTCCAACCTGTCACACTCTCTTCGACCAAGAATAAATTTGCAAATCCTGAAAAAAGTCTCAAGTGCAAAAATTAATCATATATGAAGTAGACAAGAAACCCTTCCAAAGGTGAAGGTGCTTATCTCAAGCAACCAAAGGTTCCACATCCAATGACCTTAACTAGGACAAGTACCTATCCCATGTAATCACTAGTTGAAATACAACTCCCTCCTACTCAAGAGTGATCTCAACTACAACCACTCTAATACCATGTTGAAATTTCATTTGAACTAGGCAATTAATGCAAATTTGAAAAGTCAACTTCTTCTGAAAAGATTTCTTGGATCTTAACCCTAGAATTTTCAGCCTTTAGGATTGTTTAAAAACAATAGCAGAACAATGAGAATAATTCACTTCTAGTAGCCCTAAAATTCACGGCAATTTAAGGAGAGAAGATACCAATCATTCCAATGAGTTTCCAGCTCTCTACGGCAACTTCACATGCATAAACCAAATCTGAAAACTCTTCTTATATAGCAGATATAACAAAAAACACAACAACAATAGATGGTTGCACTATTATCTTCAATCATAGGGTCAAGTTCCTTGATAGTATTTTTTCTTAAGTGCATCTAATCAGTAAAACAAGAGCTGGAAATAACCATCTGAAGAAGATAAAATGTTGAAATCATATATGCAATATACACAACATGTGGACAGCTAGAAATACATATATATATATATATATATGCTCAATGAATGAAATACATACATACCATAGCCTCCTCTGAGGCTAGGACAAAACTAACCACCCAAGACTCCCTAGCTAGGGTTAGTACAAACCCTAGCTCCTCCAAGTGCAAAAATCCTTCCAACACTATCTCCAAGGCAAGATGTCTTCCTCCTCTTCTTCCCCAAATACATCAAAGGGTTTCCAAACCCTAATCCCTAGCCTCTAAGGGATGACACCCTAGCCCTAGAATCGATGGTGCTTCACGAGAAAAAGAAACCCTAGCACTCAAGAGAAAAAGATCAAATGTAGAAAGAGGAATCTAAAGAGAGAGAAATTGTCCACCTCCTCCTCATATGCTCCACTAGGGTTTCCTCATGAACCCTAGCACATCACGAACAGAGCATCCAAAGAAGAGATGCAAAGGAATGTGTGATTTGTTGTCTTCTTATGTTTGGAAAGACTCTCTCCTTCCTCTATTTATAAGACATGTAAGGGAGGCGAATAATATAACACAAGTTAATCAAAGACTTACAAGAAAGCCTATTAAACATAAGTAAGCCATACACAAGTGAAGTGCTCCACTCTTAGAGTATAAGTGTCAAGATCCAACAATGATTTCGTGCATAATAGTGACCCAAGGTTATATAGCTATGAAAGACAAGTCCACACCACTCCATCTCGAGCCTCCATGGACTCCATCCAACCTCCAAGGCCAAGTACTCAACTAAGGAAGATAACCCCTATAAGAACAATGTTGAAGCCCCAAGCATCCCCAAGCAATCTCCAATCCTTTGAATAAGAAACCAAATTGTTGCATGCCATATAGGGCTTATAGCCCTCGTCCACAATGCACAACACACCTCATATCTTGTAGGGCATTCTCCCTCCAAGTGAATCCTCCATGTGGCTATCATTCAAGCCTTCCACCATCCAAGTAAGAGATCTCTAATTGAAGATTTTCCAAAACCCCAACCCGGTTCTAGTTTCAGTTTTTCATTATTTAATGCCCAAACCCCAAGGTTAGCATGTACATAAAGATTTAAAAAAATTTACTCAAAACATAAGACACATGAGATTTTTCTTTCTTTTGAATTCTGAAAATTAAAGGCAGCCCTAAACTCTTACTCAGAAATTTAATTTTCAGCCACATCATATTTAACACTCAGATTTTTGGTCAAATTGACACAAGGAAAAACCCCGAAGGAACAACTTGTTCTTCAAAGACAAATTATTCAGCAAAACTTACAACGGTAGTTATCTCTTTTTCATCTCAAAAAACATGTCATCAAACACCCAAAAAACCTATTGTACGGAACCCAAGAATTTCTGCCACACGTGTGACTATACGGCTGCCTCGATTTTTGTGATGTACGGCCTCGAAATCTGTGTTGTACGGTCACTGTACGAACCGCAATAAATGTAGTGCAGTTGCCTCAGATATTTTATAATAAAAAAACGTGTTGTACGGATTCTTCCTCGAAAACCATACCTCTCACCTCGAATTTCGTGCTGTACGGCCTGCATTAATTTATGTACGGTCACTACATTTAATGTTGTACAGTTGTCTTGGAATTTGTGCCCTTTCTCTGCTAGTACTCATGTCTCGAAATTTGTGCCCTATCTCCTCTTCCTGGTTCTAGGAACGTTTTGCAAGGATTTCTCTCCGGTTTTCTCTTGGTCTCTCTCTCTCAAAATCCTCTCTTGAAAGTGAACAATGAATGCAATTTTCCTTTCCCTATCCCTTTTTGTTTGAGTAACTTACTCCTTGAAATAAAAGGCTAGAATTAAAAACCAACTTCATGAGATCAATGGCTCATCTCATTTTCTCTTTAAAAATTCACTTTTTATATAATAATGAGACTTTTAATACTCACCCTCTTTAATGCTCATAAAGTCACTTTAAAATTATAAACTCAAACATTTAATTAAAAGGTCATTTTATCATAAAGTCATTCACACCTTTTAATATGGCTAGGGACCACATTTAAAGTGTCCTTGTCCACCCCAAGGCATGAGTGAACAAACACTTTCCTAGGTAAAAAATCAACACTAATGCCCTAGAAAAAAACACTAAGCCGATGATCATCTAGGGTCTGGGCATCCACTGAGCAAGCCATCACAAGTGTCCAAATCCATCACAGGCCATCTCTCATGCTATAATCCATCTCAGACCATCCAAGAAATGAACATACACCATGTACCCCAAATATCATAAAACACCCCAAACACAGTGTAAACACTTTCAGAGTAACCCGAAAGTCTAACCAAAACTGTAGACCTTAAGGTCAAAACCTCATGGGCATAGATCAAGTTTTGCGTCATTGAAGATTATGACTGGTGCATCTCACCAAGCTCAAAGGATACCCCTTCTAATGTATCAAGAATCCATTATCATACCCAATCTACGTTGGTTCTGCTAGTGCTGCCAGAACCTTAGACCTTTTGACCTCACATGCTACTGTGGCATGCATGAGTCATGACTAACTCCAAAGTTCTCCAAATATTTTCATTCACTTCAAACTTAATTTTGCATAGATAAAGGGTGATGACATATTGGGATAGGGATCACAAAAATTCTCTTGGTTCTGAACTAGTCTCACTTCATATCTTTACTGGTGGAAAGAGTATACCAAAATCCCTTGGCATTTTGGGGGTAAGTTGGTAACACTGAGCAGTCTTATTGACCTAATTTTTGGTCATTTGTTGGACATTAATAAATTTTATCTTCCAAATTTTTGACTTGGTGTCATTTTTTGGATTAAAAATATTATACTCTAGTTCTCATCTGGCTTGACCAATTTGATCTTTAAAATTATGCTTTTTAAGTCAACCCCAAGTACCATTCTCTTTAGACCTTCAAAAAAAAATTCCTTTGCACGATAGCTTCCCACCATAAAATCCAGTATCAACCACCCAGTTGACGATAAAAATTATTGCACACATTCAGCATGATGCAAATACAATGTTCATATAGGGCATAACAGACGTTTTTAGAATGTTTGCTTGAAAGAACTGTGTTACTTAATGAGATGAACTTTTGCAATTTATTAGTATTTAGCAAGTGGAATCTACCTAATACTACGAAAATATATATATACATGTTCACTTCTATCTCAAAAGTACTAATTTAGTATGAAGTTATTTTTTTTCAAATAACTTTACCACTTTTTGCAAGAGCTTTGACCAACTGAATGATATAAAATGACAAACCTAGTATGAAAACAGTTTATCATGTCTGTGGAAAATGTCAAAAGCAATTCATAATTTTTTGTTAAAGAGATAAACTTATGGAAAGAAGGCGTACCTCTAATTCTACCAAAGTGGGATAAATCAACAACCTGCGTAAACAAATAAGCACATGGGTGAAGACATACTCCTAGAACAACATTGAATTTAGTTTAATGTAAGATATGTGTTGACTTTAATTATAGTTGAACATAATTTTAGAGAAAGCAAGTAAAAGAGCATGTCAAAAGAGCAAAGCAACTCAATCCCTTTTGCATAGGTGCAACATGAGTAATCATTTAAATCATGCTTCCTAGCCCCTTGTCCTCCCATATTAATTGAATTTCAAATGTTGAAAACTTGAACACTAACATAAGCACTCAGCAAACATTTTGTATATGCACAATCCCTACAGTTGTTATAGTTGTTTCTCAACTGTTATTTTGTCTTTACCAACTAACTAGCATGTTGGTATGATGGGAATTCTGCTCATAAATTCGGTAGTTACACCATTGATGAGATTTGGTCGTTAATGTCCTAAATGGACTAAGTCCAACAATGTATTATATTTGTAATTTACCCTTTTCACTTTATTGTTTGTATTTATCCTATGCTGTCATAAATAAATCATAGATGACTTCATTAAACTTGATCACTCACCTCAACATGTATATTTTTTTTAACATGTTATCATGCAGATCTGTAGAAACAGACCTGCCTAATAATTATAGGCAATCTAGCCCTGTCACCACTAGATGCCTATCTATTCGGACTAGTGCTTTTCCATTCTCAAGGGGATGTCCCTAGGGGTTGTATCCTGTAATCAAACTAATAAGTCTGCATAACAATCCAGTAGATTAGCACAAACAATACTCACCCTTGAGATGCCCATAAGCAGTCAAGATCAAAGATAAATTCTCAGGCAAAATCAAGTGGTTGAGATCATATTCCTGAGACAATTGTAACAATGAGTGAATATAAATGAGACGAGGAGAATAAGCACCTTAAGTTAATAAGAAATCAAAGTAAGTGCATCAAATCCAGCCAAATCACTGCAGTACTATCAAACTAATATCCAACCAAGATAGTTTAAGAGCCAGAAACAAAGCAAAATCGAAACAAAAGAGTGTATTATTCAAGGGACATGGCTTACATCCTAGTGACAACACATGACACAATGACATTGGTCCAGTAGTATGCAATGATCGAGGCAGTCTCTCAGATGGAAGGTGGGAGGAGGATGAGAGTTCCACTGCTGCTATCAAACTGCTCAGAAAATTACTGTCCAACCCTTTCTCTGTCTTCTCCCTCTGCATATATAGAGTCCAAATACAATCGTAAACTGGTATGAACTAGCTGGAAAATTGGCATGCATGACTGTGAGCCAACCTACTGTTTAGGCTATCTTTTTGTGGCAAAAAAAAATGTTGTGTTCTCATGGTAAACCTCACCAATCAGGTATTATTTCCCCAAACTGGTGGTTGCTGCCATATTTCCTACAGTAGCTGCTGTTTTGCTGCTTTAACCACCAAATAAACTTGAAACTTGCTGCTATCAGCATTTTGTAGCTGTTGGTTCTCACAATCCTATAGCCGTTGTTCAGATACCCCAACCAGAGATGCTTGGTATTATACATGCAAAAGGCCCTCCAACTCCAAGCCCATATTCTTCAGCCCTCTACTCAACCAAACTCAACCCAACAGATCACTTCCCTTTTCACTGTACTACCCTCAGGAAGGGGCACTAAGAGACAGTCTTGTTGCCGCCTAATACACACTTTATGACACGGGGAAGTCTCCAACCCGCTTTGTGTGTCCTTGGGGGCAAGTTAGAGCTGGGGACCACTATCACCACAGTCTACCAACTCCTCCGTTTAGGCCAAATCCCAACAGAGCCAAGGGGGGTACTCCCTACAAGAAGGTTTATTAACAATTTAGTTAAAGGGATTTTAATTTATTAAGGTTACAAGATTACAAGATCAGTGCCTAGATTAAATGGAGTCAAAAGATTACAAGTTACAAACTTACAAAGGAATTAAGAATGATTATCCACAGTTGTCTAAGCTAAGCAAGATCTACAAAATTAACAATATGAACAAGTGCTAAAGAATGGTTCAACAAATATACAACGATACCTAAAAAGAAACAAGATATACACCGGATGAACAGGTTATTATGTCAAAGATCAAAGGACAGATTGCTTTCAAGTTACAAGATTAAACAATGTTTTACTCAAGCATGCCACAGTACTTTAAAGATATTACACTTGAAAGTGCAAGGTACTGAAATGAAATTGAGATGCTTGCAAGATGTACTTGTAAAACGAAAACCTTGAAAAGCAAGGACTTTGAAGCAAATACAGAAACTAAGATGTGGGTAAGATGTTTTTCAATGTCTCTTGGTTCGTTTTAATAAATTTTATTAAAGTTGAAGTCTTTGATTAAGTTTTAGATCCGGTGGTGTGACTACCCCAATCTAGTATTTCTCAAGTCAAAGAGGGAATGCTGGTGCACTCAAAACAGTGGAAACAAGTCCACCTGTAGCTCCCAGGTCAAACCCCAATGCCCCAGTGCTCAACAAGGAGGACGTGGAACGCCTAGAGACCCCCAACGGTCTTCTACTCCAACTAGCTTCCGAGGTCACTGTTTTTAATCAACCGAAAAAATAGCAAGATGGATGCCTATTACTAGAACCTCACTACTCTCTGTCGTATCTCGGAAGACCCCGAAGGGCGATGACCAAGTAGAGGAACAGAGGCTAGTGAAGTTGTTGGTTTATTTTAGGGGTAAATTTTAATCTTGGTGATTAGCATGCAAGGTTAATTTTATACTATCAACAAGATCAACCAAGCAGTGTCCCTTATGGGAGATGCTGGTACTTGATCTTGGACTGAAAAAGCAAAGTGTGAAGGTTTGTAGCAGAAAAAGAAAAATACTTCTACTCTCTAATCTCTCCACAAAATACTTTGTGGAGAGCTAACTAGACTAATACAAATATGCAAGAACCAAATACAAGATACAAGTTACCTCAACAATGGACCATGAAGAATGTAGAACAATAGCACAATGTTCCTCCAAAGAATTTCCTTGATTATGGCCCAACTAAGGCAAAGCTTGATACAAAAGAGCCTCTCAGGGCTTTGAGAGAGAATAATAGAGAAGAGAGGGAGAAGAGAGTATTTTGGCAGCATAACCCTACTCCAAAAAAAATGATAATAAAATGAGAGGAGGGGCCTCTTTTTTATAGTTGAAAAGATCTCAAACCCACTCCCAAATCAACGGTCCAAAACATAGATCTAAACTCTAGCTCTCTTCCACCCTTAGATCTAGGTTTGTTGACTTTGCAAGCCATCCACCAATCATAAGCAAGGGTGCCTTTTCAAATCAATGGTCAAAAAGATAGATCCATGTCACAATAAAACTTAACCCTTAGATCTAGGGTTTCCATGACTCAAGTGGGGCCCCTTTTTGACTCAAATTTTAATTTTATTATTTTTTATTTTATCTTGAATTTTTTAATCTTTTATATAATCTTTAATCTTTTATTTTTAATCTTTATTTTATCTTTTATTTTTATTTTTATCTTTTTATTTTTTAATCTTTTAATCTTTTATTTTATCTTTTACTTTTTAGTTTTATCTATTTATTTTTAAATCTTTTAATCTTTTATTTTCAAGTTTTAATCTTATATTTTTTATTTTTATCTTTTTATTTTTTATTTTTTAATCTTTTTTTTTTATCTTTAATTTTTTAATTTTTAATTTTTAATTTTTATCTTTTATTAAGACGAGGGGCACCCCACTTGGGAAATCTTCAAAAATTTATTTTGACCATGGGGGGTTTATTTAAATAAAAATTAACTATGATTAGCCACCTCCCAAACTTAATTACCATGGCCTTATTTGATTTTTTCCTTCAAAATCAAATAATTTAATTTTTCACCTTTGGAAATTAAATTAATTTTCTGGGAAAAAATACCTTGTCTTAACCAAAATTGGTCTAACTTCTTAACCCCTTGCTAGAATGACATGAGACTTGAACCAATGGCTTAGGGGGTGTCATAGCATTTGCATTTGCATTCATAGCCCCTATTACAAAATGCCAAGGTTCAAGAAATTACATTATTACATCGAAACTTAATTAATTATCTACCAAATGGTAAAGTTAATTAATTAAGAAAAAATCAAAATAGAAATTAAAATCCTAACGAAATTCCGCAAGACTACAAGATATGGCTAGCATGGTCATAGACAACAACTTGAAACCTTAGCCACCTCATGGGCTTGATTATCAGATCGCCAATTCACCACTTTGGAAGATTAGTGAGTGAAAAACCCAACCAATTAAAATTGTTAGATAACAAGATTAACTGGAAGGGGAAAAAACACTCGGTGAAGAGGACTTTCCTAATAATAAAGTCTATGGTGACATCCTTAGAGGAATGACCCATGCTGGCATATAAAGTTACATTAATTATCCCACGCAAGGGAGCGGACATTTCGTGTACAAAAGGGGCATAATTGCCCTGCTGAATGAAAAATCCCCAGAATTTTTCCATGGTACAAACTGCACATAATGTACATCTTCAATGTACATGAGGTTTCCACCTAGTTGAAATAGGTGGGCAACAAGTCTAATGGAAACATAGCCTTAGCCTCCAGAACAGTGTGGACCCATGGGACCTTGCCTTGTCCTCAAGATCTCAAAGCCATGACATGACCAAATCGCTCCCCATGAGATGGACAAGACCTCCCAGGCCTCAACAACAGGCTACCAGCTCTAGACAATAGCATTGTGGGCGATCCAGACTTCCCACCAATTTTTCCTATAGACCGCATACTATTTTGAGTTTCCTTCATTCTGCCTCAGATGTTAAGAGAGATGGGTCTATTCCAAATAGACCTACTTCACTTTTGGGTTTTCTGCTCCTTGATCTTATTTCTTCTACATCCCCACCCCCATGCAGCCTCTCATGCTCGGGGGTCGGGTTTTTCAAGTTTCTCATGCTTCATCATAGACTTCATGCTCTATTCTACTCTAATTTACTTTACTGCTATGTTACACAAAACTCCTAAAATGCCCACGTACTAATACCGAAAACTCACAGAAACTCAAAAAGTTCTAGGAAACCCCCAAGGGCCCATGAGCGGCTTGGGACCCATGGGAAGTCTAAAAAACCCTAGTTTATGGAAAATGAAAACAAATTAACCTCAAAATTGTTTCTAAACCTACCTACAGGCTACAAATTAACCTGCTATCACATATATTGTAGTTGGGCTACTATGATGCAGCATATGGACTTTCTCTTCATTCTCTAAGCCAAAAATATTGATGGGATACAGCATGGATCATCATTACAGCATAAGCCATTCAGAGCCTTCATTCAGTAGCAGGTGCAGAGTATTTCCTTGCCATGATTGAGATCTCCTTTTCCATCGAGATGACTTTAGTGATGGCATAGTTCATTCAAGTAGAGCAAAGGAGATGGCACACAGTTCACAGGCTGACACATCAGATAGAGATATGCATATGGTGAGATCAGGTATATTGCTTCTTGGTAGGTTTTTGTGTAGAATTTTCAGCACTTTCCCAACCCGGTTTCCAACTCCGTTTTAAAACATTGTTTAATGCCCAACCCAATTTGTTTTACTACTGCAATTTAGATTTTTCTCATAAACAACATAGGACGGAAACACAAGAAAAGCTTCTACAACATTTTCACTAACAGCAAATAAACACATTCAACCATGAAATTTTAGACACGATATTTTTGGTCCAATGAGCCAGGAAAAACCCCAACCTCTAGGGAAAACCTATGAGAGAGAAATTTTTATTTTCAAGAAAATAAATTACAGCAATACTCATAAAAAAATTTAGACCAACTTATCTCAACCGGATGAAAATTTTATGCCTTGTTTTTCGTGCCAAACAGAAAAATGCAAACTCAAAAATTTTCTGTCTTCTGCCTCGATTTTTGTGTCGTTGTACGGACCTTGGAATCCATACCCAGGGAAAAAAATTCTCGAAAATAATGCCCAAAAATATGCCTCAAAAATCGTGCCTGTTGTACTGAAACAGTGTCGTACGGACTGTACGAACCAACAATAAATCTGTTGTCCTTTCCTCAATTTTCGTGCCCTCTCTTGTAGCTGACCTTTCCTCGAAATGTGTGCCAAAAGAAAAAATTGTTGCTGCTGGTATTTTCTCTTCTTCCTCGGAAAAATGGCTCTCTTTCTCTCTCAAAATGCAAAAGTGCCTCTTCACTTGGAAACTTTTCCTTTTGGTGAAAAAATTAGGGTGAATGAAAAGCCATCTAATCCTAAGGCTCAGATTAGTCTAGATGACTAGTTGTGATTAAAATCACTTTTCTCCACAAAATAATTTATTTCACTCACTTTTTAAATATTTCACTTAAAGTGCACTTTTTCCCTAAAGTGCAATTAATGCTCATCTCAAGTCATTGATATAAAGTCCAAGTGACTCAAACCCCTTTTCCTACTGACTTAGGCAAAAGTCACTTAGGGGAACAACTCCTAGGTAAATTTCAACTCGCCCTCTTACCGAGGAAATTGTTCTTCATCACACTCCACTTGTCTCTGAAGTGAATAAACTTGCCTCTTCCAAGAGACTTCGTCAAGATATCTGCAACCTGCTCATCAGTGGAAATATACTGCAATGTCACTGCTCCTCTCTCAACATAGTCACAAATGAAATGATACCTGATCTCAATATGCTTTGACCGGTCATGAAATACTAGATTCTCAAAGAGCTGGATGCAACTCTGATTGTCACAGTAAATCAACGTAGGCCTCAGCTCCTGATCAAATAAATCCACAAACAACTTGCGAAGCCACAGCGCCTCGCAACTAGCCTGACTGGCTGCCATATACTCGGCCTCTGCAGAACTCAAAGCAATAGACTTTTGCTTCTGACTGAACCACGACACTGCTGCCGAGCCCAAACTGAAACAACATCTGGAAGTGCTCTTCCGGTCCGCCACACTGCCTGCCCAATCTGAATCTGTGAAGCCCATCAATCTGATCCCATCTGATCTCCTGTAGTCTAGACCATACTCCACTGTCCCTGCAAGGTATCTCAACACATGTTTTGCAGCTACCCAGTGCACTCTCCTAGGCTCCACCATGAACTAACTGAGAGTGTTCACTGCAAAACACAAATCTGGTCGAAAGCTAACCAGATACATCAAAGAACCAATGAGCTGACGATATAGTGTAGGATCCACCATGTAATATCCCAAATACTGATATTCTCTAATGTTCTATGATAGTGCTGACTCGCACACTCAATCTCATACAAATTTGCAAAATAACTATGCATGCAAACTCGCCATGCAAAAATGCCCTAAAATATAGCTGAATTAGGGTTAGAGGTTTGCAGAGAGAAATTAACACTTACCACTAATATTCTAGCTGATAATGACTCCAGAGATAGCTGCATGCATAAGGATCCGGATGGGTGGTCTAATAATGCTCTTTTCCTCTCGTGTCACCGCCCCACAGCACCGTAAAAACCCTCCAGACTGAAGGTGACGTTTTTGTAGGAGGAGAGGTTCGTTCGGGCTGAAACTTTCTGAGCTTGTCCGTCTGCTGATGCCGGAGAGAATGCCTGATGCATGCGGAGGTTCTAAGACCTCTAGGCAGGGTAGTGAATTGCTTCAGAGAGGCAGCTACTCACGCCCCTGGAACCCCAAAACTGCTAATAACTGCTTCGGATGAGCACTGATGGATCTGATGATCACCGAGTACCGGAGTATGAAGCCGATGATGAGAATGATGCCTGAGTTTCGGAAGGAAACTGAGATCTGAAGGCCCAACAGCTGATTAGGGCTTTCTAGCTGAAAACCCCCTCTTACGGCTGCACACGTGTCCCTGCAACAATCTATACCATGTACTAGATAACTGATGAATGAATGAAGAACAAGTGGTGAACCTGT
>LPNX010028645.1:0-11082 GCA_001517045.1 Pseudotsuga menziesii
ATACATTATTACTGCCTTTTTTTTATGTATTTTCCCATAGAATTTGATAGTAGACATGCACATGAATTTTGATATAATTCATGACCATCCCATCCTTGGGATGGGGCTTCTAGCACAAATGATGTCTAGTAAGTAGAAACCCATTTAAAATGTTCGGAACATTTTAGAACCTTGTATCTTTTATTTTCCCAATACACTACATATAATGTGGGACAAAATTGGTGCCCAAATGAAGATAGAGCCTTATATAGTTACTTGTACATGAGTGGAACTAAAGCATCCTTGAGATGCGCACAATTAGGCTCTCGATAAAGTATCCAAACCATTACAACAACATAAATGTATGGATATCTTAAGCTGGTGGTCATATAAATACCATCATTTTTTTATTGGCACATTTTACCTTCTACCTACCATTTAGCCAAAATCTTTTTATCATTCATGGTTTTGAGGAACTCATCCATGCATCGTGTAATCATATAGATTTCTAGTTCATGGAACTTGTATTATTTCTCTAACTCTAAAGGCTCAAAATAAGATATACACCTTCCCTGGTCATTTATAAATGTTTTAATTTTGACATATGTGTGATTGATGATCCAACCAAGTACTTCAAAACAAGGAGACTTTCTCATTGGTGAGACTTCCTCGTTAACATGTCCTATTGTGCACAAGGCAATACTTTAAGAACCTTCTTAGACCTATATCAGTTTTGTGATAATCATGGATCAAATTTGTTGGTTCTATACAATAGAGATTGGTGTCAAGGCTTAGGACATGGTTTGGGTGTGGAAACTAGAGCCTTGGTCTATAATTGTTTATTATTAGAATCAAATGCCACGTGTAGGAATCTAAAGCACACACAATACATGTAGAAGGATTTTTTTACCTATGTCCAAAGTTTTCAAATTGTTTTTTTATCACATCGCTTTGGTAATTTTGAATTAGGTTCTTGATTTAGAATTTTTCAAAAGGTTGCTTCTTAACAACTGTATACTTAAATGGACATGCAAAACACTGTTCAAAATAGTCATTTTATCATGAACTTACTAAATGTTATTTTTGTTTCAATTTATTTTAACCACATGTGTTCCCCTTTTTCATTATGCATTGAATAATGAAATGTCAATGTTTGTTTAATTAATATTATGCACACTATTGAATAATTATATGAACTTTACTATAGTCATGTTGCATCTTGCACTAATGAACAATGTTGATGAGGCAGACAAATTAGTTTATCGCTAACATTTTTCCAATTAATGTGGTTATTTACACCTAGTACCTGATATTTTGAAATAAATTTACCGCATTCAACTTATCATTGAAATATGATAGATGAATTCTAGGTTACCAAATGTTCGAATACATGTTTAATGCAATAAATTAAATTATATTCAGATAAAGCAAGAGAAATATTTGTAGAATCCTATAAAATACAATGTCCCTGAAATGTCCATTTCATACTGTTTGTGCCAGAAATTGTTTCCAAGGCCAAAGAAACAAGCCAACACAATCTCAAATAAAACTCAATAAAATAAACTAGGTTTAGGGTTTCTGAAATGTTTCTTGGTTGTAAATTTGGTGAACAACAGGGAATACACTCATGAGCTAAACAAGAACTGAATCATAGGCAAGTAATGACAAATATGCATAATATAATCAACAAGATCCAACAGAACACAAAATTGAAGTTCATTCATAAAAGATAAGCATCACCAGCATACAAACATAGACCAGCAATGGATTTATCAGTTAAGCAACTAAACAAGTCAAAGATGAAGCCAAAACATGCACTGAAGGGTATAAAGTGTCATATATTTCATAATTTTGCCATCAAATACATACAAGAGTTATGATACTTAGCTCACAAATAAGTCCAGAAGACCTCCTGAAGTTCTCCCAAAAATCGAACCCTGCTTTTGACTTTCTAATCTCTCTAAATACTGTTTTTTACAAAATCAGTTAGGGGTCCAAAAGCCTAACTGCCTTCAACCAACTTGATGGGATAAAGTAACATTACATTTAAAATCATAAAATGTTTTTTCAAAAAACCATAACTAACAACTAACTAATTAAAGTGTTTATCAAAAAAAACATAACTGATTAACTGACAAATTCAAAGGTCATTTGCAGCCTTAGCTAGCAATGCTATTCCATCTAGAGCTTGAGCCTTCTTCTTGGCTCTCTTTTGCTCATCTTCCATGTCTGCTAGTCTTCTTGTGAGCTCTTCATTTTGCTTCTGTAGGCTTTCCACAGTCAACTTCAACTCTGCACAGTGCAAATCAGTGGTTCTCTTCATCTTTAAGGCTTCTTTGGACACTGCTGTCAGTTCTTGATAGTGTTCATTAACTTCTTGCAAATCTTCTCTAAGCCTTCTGTTTTCCATGATCAGCCCATCATTCACCTCCTGCATATAGTCCATCTGATGTCTATATTGCTTGATAGTTCTCTGCAAGTTCTCTTTGTCTGAATCAAATGGCTTCCCTGCTATGGTCTCTTGTGCATCACTGGGCATCCAAGGTATTTTAAGTTTCTTGAAAATGTCTACATCTTCATCTAACAGGTCTGTGGAAATATCAGGAATATTATGGTTTTCCTGAGTGTATGTCTCCTTAGGGGTAGCTTCATCTTTCAATGACTGACCTTCGACATAAAGAACCTCAGTTTCTTCCTCCTGCTGTTGTTTCAACAATTCAGCTCTCAATTCAAGAAATACTGTAGATAATTTAGTCTGGGTGATATTTGAATCTTCTACTAACTGTAATGACCTTTTTGCTTTTGCAGGATGAAAAGATGAAGTTTTTGCAACTGATTTTTTCTTCCTTTTAATGCTCATTTTGTCAATTTCTGGTTCTTCATCTGAGGAAATATCATTCAGGACAGTCACCTCTTTGGTATTCAATTTAGGGTTAAGCAACTTCTTCAAATTTAGCTTTAACTTATTTGTTGGCCTGGTTTTAGGCCTCCAAGCTGGTGCTAATTCTCCCATCATCCTCAGATTTCTTCCTTGATGCTTTACTGCAGCAAACTCCATCACTTCAACCCTATTCTTCTTTCTCCTAGGTCTAACTGTCTTGTTTTCCAGAGTGGAAAATTCCTTACATGAATCAAACCTAGCTTCAGATTTAGCAATGGGTTGATCCTCCTCTAACAAATAACCCTCATCTTCTGACAGGATAGTGATGGGACTCCTTTGCTGGGTCTAAATCTCTTCTTCCTGTATAGTAACTTTTTCTGTGGCAGCAGTTTTGTCTTTACTGAAAACTTCTGCTGGTGTCAAGTGTTGCATAGGCTGCTCTTTATTTTCTGTAAACAATGAATATTTACCTTTAATATCAGCTGAAGACATTTGAGGTTCATTATCATCCTTCAAAGGCTCTGGTACTTCTTCAAGCTTAACCTCTTTCTTGTCTTCAGTCTTAACCTTCTGACCTAATTTCCTCACTAGGACTTTCCCTTTATCTGCCTGCTTTTTAGTTTGCTGATCCTCTTGTTTAACTTGAAAACCAGACCAGAAGAAGAATAAATCCCAGGTTTTTCCTTCACTCTGTAAGACAGTACTAATGATCAATTTAATCAGCCCATGGTGGAAAATGGATTGGGAAGTATGATCCTGATGCCCTCTTACTCTGCTAGACATCTTCTATAGACTTTTGAATAGGAAGAATGGAAGGCTCATTTTAGATACACCAACCATATGCTGTAAAAATCTGAAATGGTATTTGAAAACATAGGCATATCTGCCTTCACAGGTTATATAGCTTTGCAAGATTCTATTGGGTTTAACCCACTCACTTCTGAAATTTTGGATCAGTATGCCTTTGCTCCAGTCTGGGGTAACATTAGGTAACATATACCTTTCGGCCTCAAAAGTGAAAGGCAACTTCTTAAACCACATCTCACCTTCATTTTTGATTCCTGTAGCTTCTGCAACTAAATCCACTATCAACCTAAACTTTAGAGTGTCAAAAACCACCATGTCCTGATTGTAACATTGTGCAAATTTACAGGAAACCTGAGTGTTATAGCCATCTATTCTTTTGAAAAAATCCAGCCATCCAGCCAGTTGGAAAAGTTCTACACAACCTGGGAATTTCTCAATCCGGCTTACATCAGTGTGCTCAGCCCTATTAACTTTGCCACTTTTACCCATTCTCTTCAATGGCTGAAACTCTGTGTACTTCTAGGGTTCTGCCAATGACCTAGCAGCTATGTTTTTCTCCTTAATCCTCTTTGGTCTTGCTAACCAGCTTTCCCTTTGTTTTCTAATGCAGGATAGGTTTCACCACAGGTTTAAATGATTTAGGTCACAAAATTCTCAATGCTCTTCACTAAAACTGTGGGTGAAATTTATCTATCATTCAATCTGTCATTAAAATAGCTGACCATCTCCAGAATGTACTAGAACATCTGTGTATTGAGAATCATTACCAAACAATAACTCTTAATTCTTTCTAGTGTCACGTATGAGCAACCTCTGTACAGAAAAGCTTTGCATGAATGATCTCAGCTGCCATCTCTTTAGATCAATTAAAGACTATTTATATATTGAATAAGAAAATATATAAATCAAAAACAATCTTAAATCTATTCACTTTCTGCTCCCAGTAGTTTTTTTCTTGGGCACCAAAATGAGTTAGTTTTAGCATTTAATGAGATTAGGTCTTCATGTCATCTCAGATGTTCAGCTCCTTCATTTCACTGTGTACAGGTAGCAGACCCATTTATGAATTTTAGACACCATACCATGCACAGCTCTTCACCCTGTCATCTTTTCAGGCTTCGAAAAAGGAATGGTTCAATATAATGCTACTTTTCAACCTTCCACTCACCACAGCATCTCTGAATGTATTAAACAGCTATCTCTTCAGTAGGAATTTTATTTAAAGGGATAACTTAACGTTTCCCTTAATCAATTTTAACAGAAAAGACTTTACCGAGAAAGCCCCAATTCAGCAACTATTAACAAGCTATCGCGGAATACCTGCTTTCTGTCGAGCTGCAAAAGCTTGGAACCACTCCTTGTGTTGTCTTATTGTCGAATTGAAGTATACAGATGTCTTCAAATGTTCAATTTGTCTCCAAGTGGCAGGATGGGAAAGCCCTAATTCCCTGTGTAACCGTGAAAACCCCAACTCTGCTCTGTAAGAGCAATCTTCGGTTTTTTGGCAGATGTCTACGCTCCACTAAGTATTTCAACTTCGAAATGCATGTAAGGAATAACCAACTTCACAGCGAACTCAGTCTCTGCCTCTATGTGTCATGATGAGCTGCGTTCTAGCTGATGACAACATGATCTCCTCCACGAGATGAACCCACCTGTTTTCATGATGACTACTGAATCCACACGTAGCAAAAATCCTCAAATCACGTGATTAGTCACTCAAGATTCGAAATCATGCAAAAAATCGGCTCAAAAGTCAGAGAATTTGACAGGCACGATATTCTTGTAGCGCCACTGTGTTATTTTTTTGCACTTGCGCTACAAGAATAGTTTGAAATCACTTTGGCGCTATTTTAACTGTTTTTTCCATTTTGAATGCAGGTTAGGTGCTAAACTATGCTTTTGGAATATATTTGTGACATATTAACTCAACATAATGACCTTTAAACCCTTCAAAAACTAAAGGAGGAAAAACAATAATCAACCTAAAGGCAAAAAACTTGAAAATTTCACTAAATACCAAAAATTTCTACAGTAAGTGAAAGGATAAACTCAAGAAAATAAGCAAACTAGAATAAAAATGACAATCAAACATAAAAAAAAGGTAAGAAACAAGTTCCTGACTTAACACATACCAATCAAACCTCGCAAATATGATCCGTTTCTTGACAAATAAATAAGAAGTTATGAGCACATCTCTATTGCTTTTATGCACAATGATATTCACAAACCCCCACAACAACAAATATAAAATTAAAAATTAAAAAAAGAATGATAAATGGTATTGAATATGGAGACAAAATAAATAAAAAACCCATGTGTCGAGGGAAGACCTTCATCTTATTTCAATTCGTCATGAATATGCGATGTTGAGGCTTTAAGGGTTTATGAAGTAATGGAAATCCTCTACAAATGGTACTAAGAGAGACATCAAAAGAAATCATGAACAAATGGTCACTCATATTCCATTAGGGGTAGTAAAAGAGATATCAAAGGAAATCGTTGTTAGGGTCACTCATATTCCATTAGGGGTAGTAAAAGAGATATCAAAGGAAATCGTTGTTAGGGTCACTCATATTCCATTAGGGGTAGTAAAAAAGATATCAAAGGAAATCATTGTGGTCACTTATATTCCATTAGGATTCATCATCAGGTTTTTTCGTTTGGATTCATGTCATGCTTTTATAGTCAGTAAAATTCCATTAAGGTCACTCAAATTTTGTCGAGGACAAGTGGATGCCATCATCACATACGTATTACGATGCATCAACGTCATCGTCGTCCTTGTTGTCATCATCATCATAATCAACACATACATCATCAACAACATCATCGTTATCATCGTCGTTATGGTCACTCATATGCCATTAAGGTTCATCATCACTCATCTCCATTTGGACTCATCTCATGTTTTTAGAGTCACTCAAATGTCATTAAGGTCACTCAAATGTTGTCGAGGACAAGTGAATGTCATCGTCAAATATGTCATTCATTGCACCAACATCAACATCAATAATTACATCATCAACAACATCATGGTCATCATCTTTCTCATCAACACGTACATCATCAACCACATCATTGATAGGGTCACTCATATGACATTATTGTTCATCATCAATCATCACCATTTGGATCCATGTCATGTTGTTATAATCACTCAAAAGCCATTAAGATCAATCAAATGTAGTCGATGACAACCAAATGTCATTAGAGTAATTTAGATGATATTAGTATGTCTCTCATATGTCATTACAAACATTTAAGTGCCATTAGGATCAATCAGTATCTAGAAGTATTATCACATGCATCATCATCGTGGACATTGACATTGTCATCATCATCATCATCAATGTCATATGGTACATCAACATCATCTTCATCATCATCCTCTTTGTCATCATCATCAAGTACATCATCAACAAAATCATTGTCATCATTTTCTTTATGGTCACTCATATGCCATTAGTGTCATGGGCCTAGGATTTTCCAACCATCTCAAGCGTCCCATACCGTTCGAAATCCTAGAAACGTGTGGTACCTGAGTGATCTTACTAGTTGGGCTTGGCCATCAACCACAAGTTTCACCTGAACTACGCCTAACCAAAACCAACCTGGCTGAACCCGAGTCAAACATCTTAGAGTTGTGTGGATTGTTAAATGCTCGTTCACCGTAGGTGATGCAACGGGCAACCATAGACCTCCCAACCTCAGCTGAAGTTTGTTCAAAGTCATCATCCTCTTCTTATGGTTAAAGAAGAGTTTAAAGAATTTGTGATAGTTTAACAAGCCCCAAAAGTCATACTCTTGTAAATATGGTCTCTAAGCTAATTTCTACTAGTTTATAGAAGATAGATTTGGACTAAGGGGGGATCTCAAATACAAGATCTCTTACCCAAGAAATTTCATGCAAGAAAATACGATATTCATGTTAAATACTTGCATCTCATGAGAAGAAAGAGATTCAAATAAAAAACATATAGGTTTGATGGTTGTATGCCTAGGATTAGCGACCTCTGCATTAAATATCATCTTATTTCAAGCTAGCCAAAATTTCCAACAAACTTATTTGGGAAGGTCCACCCATATTATGGTTAGGTTAGGTTTGAGATGCAAGGATCCTAGGTAGTAGTTTTTCAAATGCAAGAACAAATTGCACCAAGCATAAGAAAGTGTTTTAATTTTCCCTACTTCATTTGTAGCATCATCCCAAATTTATTGAGCATAATCACATTCCAGAAAAAAGAGGTTTTGTAACCTCATCCTCCGCGAGGAATAATGCACAGTGAGAGGGTCATTGTCTATTTTGTTTTGTGATATTTTTCGTGTATTTTCCAATGTGATAATTGTATCGTGTGTCAATATCTAGTAGAAGGCATTTATCTCTCACAATCACTTGGACTATAACCTCATTAAAAATTATATTCTAGTTGCATACCTAAAGCTATTATTAATTTATAAATTACCCTTTTAAAAGAAAATATAAACCGTTTCCACTTTTTTTTATTGTATTAAGATGTTAATACTAGTGTTAAAAATAAACAAATAAACTATATAGAATATTATTGTTGTTAACATTCTATATAGTCTATAAGGTTTATTACGGTTAGTCAATTAGAACAATATAAGTCATAAGATTACCCACCAAATAATTGGTTTTTGCAACCCATCATTGACAAATGTTGTTATTGGTTTTTGCAACCCATCATTGACAAATGTTGTTATTGGTTTTTGCAAACCATCATTGAAAAATTAATTGGTTTTTGCAACCCATCATTGACAAATGTTGTTATTGGTTTTTGAAACCCATCATTGACAAATGTTGTTATTTTTTCCAAAAGGGTAGGGGCCTGACAAATCATCCTGGGCTCTGGGATGGTGAGCTTCTTGTTGAGTCCAAACACGCAGAGCCCCCACATACCCTTTGCACTATGTGTTGATTAATATTGATAAGGTTGGGCTTTATAAACACTAAATAGATCAACTTCTCTATCGATGTGGGACAAACCCCAAACACTGAATCAATCTGCACTGTTCATTCCAGATCGGACGATTGCTGAGTCTCCTGGATGAATTTTGCTGCAGATTTCATTTCATCGATCGCCTTGCTTCTTGCATCAATCACCCTGGAATGTAATCACTATCGATGGTTGAATTGGGGTTTATGCAGATCAATTGGTGAAAAAATACGCCCAGCTTGGTGTCTTTGCCATTTGACAGCTATATTTGCATTGAAGTTCAGAGGAGAGCCGACGTGGACAATTTACAATAATTAGAGGTGGTCAAGTATATGACCATAACGCCAATTGTTAAGAAGCATGTAACAAATATAAAGTAAAATATTAATCAAATTAGTTAATTATTATATGAAAGGGTGTAACCTTTCATTCTACACTCTCAAGCCTATAAAGGCGAGTTTCATTTGTAATCATTATCATCATCTAATACATTATTATATTTCATTATTAAAAATGATAGCCGGATTCGACTAGTAACGAACCAATCGGATTCGGTTGCTCCAAGTGGTATCAGTGCGACATAGAGCCAGAATAAAAGATGACATTAGGAAATACTCGAGCTTTGAGGACAAAGCTCCCTTAAAGGGAGTGGCAATGTAACAAATATAAAGTAAAATATTAATTAGATTAGTTAATTATTATATGAAAGGGTGTAACCTTTCATTCTACACTCTCAAGCCTATAAAGGCGAGTTTCATTTGTAATCATTATCATCATCTAATACATTATTATATTTCATTGTTAAAAATGATAGCCGGATTCGACTAGTAACGAACCAATCGGATTCGGTTGCTCCAAGTGGTATCAGTGCGACATAGAGCCAGAATAAAAGATGACATTAGGAAATACTCGAGCTTTGAGGACAAAGCTCCCTTAAAGGGAGTGGCAATGTAACAAATATAAAGTAAAATATTAATTAGATTAGTTAATTATTATATGAAAGGGTGTAACCTTTCATTCTACACTCTCAAGCCTATAAAGGTGAGTTTCATTTGTAATCATTATCATCGTCTAATACATTATTATATTTGATTATTAAAAATGATAGTCGGATTCGACTAGTAACGGACCAACCAGATTCGATTGCTCCAAAGCATCAAAATTATAGTGGAAATCATTGGAAAATTAATGAAACCTACTCTTCTTCTTAATTGAAGAAATAGTGATCTGTTATGATTGATTGGATATTTTGGGACCAGATTGTGATTTGACATAAACCATTTTGTTTGATGAAGATTGATGGTGTAAAATGTGTGATAGTAATATTGAATCCAAGTAATGTGATTAACTGAAAATGCATAGGACTATGAGGGTATTTATCACAATTAAGGAACGTTGAAAAAGGATATGAATGGTTCTGTCATAACTTTCCCCATAATCTCCTTATGTAAAGAACACAAAAAATGGGTGTGATGAGTTCATGTGTGGGAAGCAGCAAGTCTATCCTAGATTTAATGAAACCATTGTCCATATAGATTAAGTAATTTTTGCACCCTTGTTCTTTCCTGGATAATAAAAGGTTATCGAGCAAGATAAAGCACAGCGTGCAGCTTCCAAGTCTCTCTTTGTAATTTTTTAACTCCAACTAAACTTGAATGATATTTTGTTGTGCTTGGGTAGATAAGAAAGTGCACGAAAATGCGAAATATCATATGCATTTTTAGGTAGCAAGAATTTGGGTCCATATGGTTGATTTCCCTCGCTTGTGGGGTGCAAGAGAACTCTATAATATCCACATGATATACTTGCAATTTGAATGAAAGGCATGGTTTCCTATGATGGCATGGATCAAAAACTTCACATCCTCATCACATGCTACAAAGGGTTTTTAATCCTAATTTATTACAAAAAACTTTAGAATGTTCATCTAATTAGTGATTTTTAAGGGACTCTACAGGTAAGCAAGAGCCTAAATGAAAAAGAGACGCATAGCATAAATGAAACCACTTGCTTGTGAATATCGAGCTTATTCTTCCTACCTTACTCTACAATAGGAAGACACAATTATAAGTGAAATGAAAGAGACAATAAAACCATTGTATCACCCCAACAAAAACGTGAGATTGCCCTATGTGTTTGGTAGCAATCTAAAACAAGGATACACTAAATAACTTGCAAGATTAGGTTGGAAGTTGGAACATTTATCAATATGTGGCTGAAACTAAAATGAACTCTTGATGATGGACAGGGATAATATAAAAGTCACCTTTGGTACACGATCTGATAAGATAGCCTCACATATGATCCATGAATAAGATAGCCTCTCATATGATCCAATAACCTTTCATTTTTATTCCTATTTAGATCATCTACCCAAACCCCAGAAAATAAGGGTTTAGAGGGGGCTACAAACTTGAAGAAAAAAATTTGTCGCCCTCTTTCATTACCATTTATGAA
>LPNX010028645.1:11757-53786 GCA_001517045.1 Pseudotsuga menziesii
GTTAATTGGTGGTGCATTTTAGGGATTCCTGTAGAAGGAAATTGAACAGTAGAGCAAACACAACCAAATGGTTCTCCTAGCATATTTGAAATCCTACTTTCATGTCTTTTGACACATTTTTGTTCTTCCACCAAAAAAACATGTTACGTCATTTTTTAGTTACCTCCCATATTTTCAAATTGTCAAAGAAAGAGACGAACATAGGATACATTATACATAATAATAACAACTATTGTTACATTAAAGTGAAATGAAAATTGTTATAATAAAAATAAAATAAAAAATCAGTTTAAGGATGGAAAAACTTTGATGAACAATGCAATCTAGGTGAGTTATCGATAATATATATCATCATCATACATTAAAGGAATTAGACAATGAGCTAACATCATCCTCAAAAACAAATTTACACCTAATATTTCAAAGAATGGATAATATTGAAAATCAAAAGCCTTGTAAAAGCAAAGCAAGCCAAATGCCAACAATCACCAAAAAAAACAACACAATAATAATCCTCATAATGAAAAAAAAACAATAATAATCCTACAAATACGTCCATCTATGAAAACTAGCAATCCAAGAAGATGTGCTTAATAGCCTTTAAGCAATGGCGAATAGGGAAAAACATTTGAAATCCCACTTTGGACCAAATGGGTCAAGCAAAAACTCATAGCTTATGGGAAAGTCGAATGCTCCAAACAAACACTCATGTTATTTATTTATTTTTAGTATTAAGAATATGGAAACCTATCTACAACCTTGTCCATAGGATTGTGAGGGTATTTATCACCATTGAGGAATGTTGAAAAAGCATACAAATGGTTCTGTCATAATTTCCCCCAGAATCTCCTTATGTAAAGAACATAAAAAATGGGTGTGATGAGTTCATGTGTGGGAAGCAGCAAGTCTATCCTAGATTTAATGAAACCATTGTCTATATAGATTAAGTAATTGCTGCAAAAATTACATTCTTGAAATGACCCAGATAACTTCAGTCAACCAATTTGAATGTTCAAGTTCCTGCAGCAAAACAAGAAATTAAGTTGGTTCCCAAACCAGTCATTGAGAGTGACATCTTCTGAAACTTTATTTTGGGGATTTTTGTCAACAAGAAAAATAGATGTTAATTAGAAACTAAACCTTTTGAAATTTTGTAAGCACTCTAGTCGATCAATGCAAGAAGAATAGATGATGAATCCATTGTGAAATACTCAACAATCATAAGCCTTAAGAGGCTATGTGAATCCCGCAGGGGATTTGTAGAAGTAAAGAAGTAGCTCAAAGGAGTTTGTAGGAGCCCGCAGAGGGCATGAGGGAGTCCAGAGGGTGACCGCAGAAGATTAGACAGGGCTTAAGATGCGTGCAGAGGGTTTGAAGAAACCAGCAGACATGAAAAGAAGAAAAAGCCCACGTTCTGGAAGAGAAAGAGGAACGCAGGCAGAGACTCGGGGACTGTTTGATCGGATGATCGACGGTGGTGATTAACTTCGTCATTAGGAATTATCCCACATTTTCTATGAAGCTTGATTTACATGTTTTTATATAGCTCGACCATCCCTATACTTATCGACGCGTAAGAGCAAAGGTTATGGTGGGGGGTCTGGGTGATTGGACTCCACAAGAAGATCAAGTTTGCCACACGAGGGAGAAAGATAAATTATCTCCGAGAAAAGTTCTCCCTGGACCAAACATGAAAGTTGTTTTGAGGTTAATCTGTTCACTCGACTGGATAATATTTTTCCTTGCTCGCTAATAAATCGACTAATTAGGTTCGTATTTTTATACAACTTATCATATTGTACAAGATTTCTTACATAGGTTATAACATTACGTTTAGATACAGTATCGGGTCATATTTCCAGGGCTTATCCTCAGGGAATTGAATAGTCTCAATTATTTAAGCTGCTTCCCTGCCACCCCTAGGTGTTTAGAAGGCATATCTTCCCAAGACAACTATTTCTCTATACTATATACAAAAAAGTATCGAGTCTACCACTTTTTGACCCTCCAACCCCTTCATGTGTCAGTCTAAATTATATCCCATACCCTTTTATCATCACCATCCCATAGCCCAAGACGACCTATCAAGCCCCCTAACCTTTTGGCAAATGTGGCATATGAATGATATCTAGTCAGGCCCCCTAACCTTTTGGCGAACGTGGCATATAAATGATATCGATGAACCCTACCTTGTATTAGTTACAAAGTTTCGTTATCATCCATAACCAATTCCAATATGCACTTGTAAAATCATATTCTCTATGTAATAAATAATATAATTCTTTACATGTTGTATTTCTCTTTTTATGGCAACTTTTAGAATTAATCTTGCAGTTATGTTAAATAGTTTATGTCATTTAATTTAGTTTAGTTTTCATTTCTTTTGATCTACTACTAAGGATTTCACAACCCCTTAGTATGTGCAATTTGCACTAGTGGGTGAGAAATCACTCACAACACCCTCTTACGTATAAATTTAATTCTAACTATGCCCCCTTTGGGTCATAGGTCATATCAATATTGCAACTTCTTTAGATGACAATTCAAAGAAAATATCAAGAAAGAGATGTTTGATTGCTTCTAAACATATGATATGGTATAACTTCAAGCCTATTTTGAGGCTCTTCAACAAAATGAAAGTTTGATGCAATATGCCAAATAGATATCAATCAACTTTGGGATAAAAAAATCTAAATGATAAAGTTGTTGGGAAAGTAATTAAATTTCTAACAGCACATCTCAATGAGATTTACTACCTCTTGTAATAAATGACAAAACAATTATGACAATGAACATTGGAAGGGTGACTGAAAATTTTGATACAGACAACTCAAAATAGATGAAATGTCCCAGATCAAGCTAGTAAATCTCTAAAAAATAAATTTACTCATAAGTATAAGATTGGTTTACCTTTCCCACGGATCGAGGAACAAAGACTATCAAGAGAAAATTATTATATTTAAAATATTATGGCTGGAAGGAAAAATATAAAAGGATTGAGCGATTTGACAAAATCTCTCAATTGAAAACATATGATAAACATATCGGGCCATAAAATTGAGATAGTATGTGTACTAAACTCCACAACATAATCTAGGGAGTGTGCAAACCTATTAGGTGTTGTGAAATGTGTATGCAAAGTACATAATTCTAATGATGTCGCCGTAAAACAAATGAACAACTATGGCACCACATTCCATTTCACCTTCCATAGACTAAGATAGGGGATTTATACTTCATCTCTTCTTACTATACGCTAGAAGTTGGATAGAGGTAGGAATCTTTCCTAGTAAATGTAGGAGTTAATAAAGTGAGGAGGCTCACTGAAATCAACTAAGCAATGTGTGTATACTAGACTAGAGAAATAATTGTAACATCAACTTATAATGTTTATAAAATCACAAGGTCCACACCAAAGCAGTAATCATTATAATGTAAAGAAGTAAAGACGAGCATAGAAATACAAGAAAAGAAGAATGTTGTTGTAAAATTAAAGCATGGAATTTACAAGAAGACCAATTAATATATTCTATAGAAGTCTAATTAAACTCATATCATAAATTCTACATACACAAATGAATTGAAAAATAGGGTTCTTATTACCTCCCCTTATTTGGACCCTACCCAATGGAGCTCTTGGGACCCTAAAAGCACTTATGTAAATTAACTGTGTCTCTCTAGAAAAAATCGAAACCATCTTTTATGGCATCAAACAACAAGTGAAATGATAAAAAGAATCCTAACTAATCCAATGGCTGAATCCTTGATTAATGTGTGATGTTCCTATATTGCCTCTTTTTTGGCATAGTTGAATTATGAGGGTTATTATCCCTCCTCTACTAATTAAAATTCCAAGATACAATTGAGATTTTGGAGGAGATCAAAGTTCTTGAGGAATATATTTATATGTCCTATTATTGGAAACCTAGATTTCATTCTTCATTTTTGGGAGGAAAATGATCACCTGTATTCTTCACCTGTTAATTGATTGATATGTAATAGGTATTTGAAGAGGGTAAGTAGTGTGAAGACAAACCCCTCTTAATGGATTGGAATGATATTGATCTAGAAATTCATCATAAATGCTACAATAATATTCTTGCTTGCAAAACCACATTATCTCATGTAATACAAACCACAAAATAAACTCAAAATAACTTAAGATAGTACACATACATTATCGTTAGAATGTGTTTTAATGTTGTCTAGTGACTTAATGTAATATTGTACGTAGTGTCATAATCATGATCATTATAACATCATTTGTGGGGAATTTATACATGTAACTTGGCCTCAGTAGAATTTTATATCATTGCACATGGAGATAGTTTTGGGAGTTATTAAGTGGTGACTGTTTGTCAATTAATTGACCTACACTAATAGGTTATTTTCATCTACGACTTATTCCTTATCTATTAATGATCTTATCATTTACATCTATGGATTGGTTGATTTCCACCATTGGTTGTACCTTATGATTAATGGTCAATGTTTCTCCTCATTAATATAAATTGAGGTCATTAGTATCGATTTAAGTAATTGGAGGGTAGCTTATGGTTGATCTTTAGCTTGGACCATATGGTTCCTTAGTCCAGACCATCCATATGAAGGATAGTAGTGTGGATCCCATTTGAATTCCATACATGTGTGTTCTCAAACATATGTAATTGGGGGGATTTAAAAAGGATTTGATTCTATGGATGTTTCCCCACCTTGGGTTTTTACCATGTAAATCCCTTCTCTCTTGTCTCTCTTGATTCTTAGATATTATTATTTCATTTTGATGCTTGATGTGTGAGTTTAAATAGGTTAGATATTGTGGTTACATCTGGTTGCATATGTTCCTAATATTACATGGTATTAGAGCCATCCAAACTTACTATTAAATTTATTTGAGATTAAGAAAATCATATTCGTTTAAATAATTATAAGTCAAATCATCCATTTTGGTCATTTAAAAATAAGAATGTTTATGAAGGGCTTGAGTTCACGAGGAAAATATACCAAAATTATGACAACAAGATGGGCAGTAAAATCATAAATTAAGGGCACATTATCCTTATGACAACAAGATGGGAAGTAAAATCATAAATTAAGGGCACATTATCCCCCCAAATAGAGGATTGCATGCCCATGTGCAACAAAAGTAATTTCCAAAAATTGATGCATCCTTGTTCATTCTTCATCACCTAATTAATTATTCTATGAATTCATGTGCTATTATATGTGTGATGGAATACTTAATGCGGTATCTTTCCTCTTGTTTTACTTTTCTCCATCTCTTATTCTCTTCCCCATATCCAATTATGATGCGGATTTTTATGATGGAGTGGGGTGAAGAAGAAGACGAGNCGATTTTTATGATGGAGTGGGGTGAAGAAGAAGACGAGATTTGACTTTTAAAATAATCCAACCAAGCTTCATTATGCACAAAGTGTCATCCAACCAATCTTTGTTTTCTCAAATTATATACATGCAACCAAGATTTAAAAAGGTTAGCCTCTAATCCTNAAGGTTATCCTCTAATCCTTCGGGGAATAAGGTTTTTCCTTCTTGAGAGTGGGGATAATTTCCTCCCTCCTACACTAGGTTAGTTTTAGGAGCCTATCTCTTGAATTTTTCATTGTATTGGTACTAGATTATAGATTCCTTTTGGTTTCCTCTTAAAAGAGCGATTAAGTCCACATATGAGGATGACTGTGAATGTTTCCTTAGTAATTTTTTAAGTCTAGTGTTTTCTAACTTGATCCATAAAAAAATTACCGAGCTCTTATTGCATGTACCTTTGGGCCTCTATGCACCTATTTCTCCATGTTGTACCCATGAGCAGACTCGATCTTAGTTGAACATATCCCACATGGAGTTTGAGAGACCATCTTAAAGGATGAAGCATGGTATACTTGTAAAAATATAATTCACACATTGAATTCCTCTCCTTATTGAATCAATGATAAATCTCAATGAAATGTCTCTAATTTTCCAATTGGAATGTTGGGTACTAGAAAATATTACTCAACTGCATCACATGTCACTTCTCTCTCAAATACATGGTGTTATTCCTTGCTCAGGATCTATAGGAGAGAATCTCCTTAAAAATTTAGCTAATCTAGTGACAGAGATATCTGGAAAAAAAATATCATTCATGCTCGCAATGTATTCTCTTTGTCTCCCCAACACTATTCTTAGGGATAGGCTCTCTTTTTCTAGTTTCTTCTTGTTTTCCATGCATTTAGTTTTTAGAATTTAGATGTCTCATGTAGGTAAAAAATCATTTGTTCATGCTATATTAAAGAAATTTGTGCACCTCTACTTTATAATTCCCTCCTTGACTCTACAATGGTTTTCCATATAAGGACATATTACCTTGCTTCCTCCAATTAGTATAGGAGGTTTTGTACATTATTTTCATCACTTCCCGTATTGGGAGACTCTTGTGTTTCTTCCATACCCATTGTGGGACTATAAGGAGAGTTTTCTTCTATGTTATGTGTAGTAATGCTAGGTGGAGGATTTGTTATATCTCGTGTCACCTAAGATATTTCCCTATCCCTCTATTTTCTACCTAGAATTTTCTTATCTCCTAACGAGATTCCATTTTAGGGATGTGAGGACTTGAATTTGGTGATCTCCCATTTCTAATAATTTAGTAACAATGTCCTTACTCGTTTCTATGGTAGTTTCATTGCCTAATTCCTCTGAATTTTTTCTCTTGCAAGTCTTCCTCTTCTTATTTTTGTTGGTACCTTCTCTATACATTATTTTATTTTATTCCTTGACTGCCCCATTTTATCTTCCTCTTCATTTATGACACCCATAACTTGCAAAGATGCAAAGTCCCCATTACTTGTTGTCAAGAATATATCCCATGAAACATGATGTGGCTACTAGATGAAAGCATCACATATAATTAACTTCAAAAATTGACTCCATCGAGCTAACAAGGCCAAAATTACATCATGGGATAGTTGCAGGCCCCATCGATGAATAGAGTTAGAGAGGCTCCATTTTGTAAAGAAGAAACCTTAGATAGTTCTTCACCTTCCCTATATCCAATAACCGATAGGGAGGTTGACTACTAGTTTGATGCCCTCTTGGATGATATGTCTGCTTCTTGATTGTGTTCTCTCTTGACATGACAAAAATAGATAGATTGTAATTCATATTTTGACTCCATCATTCTCTAAATACCCCCCAAGAGGTTCTAATTTCAAGAATCCATAGATCTTTCTAGATTGAATACAACCTAGTTTTAGTCTCCAAACAGTTGAAGGTATCTAACACATTGCTCCAATACAAAAACATCAAGATTGTTGCAAAACTAAACTCTACTATGTTGTTCATAATAACATCAAAACTACATTCATAATAATTTATATGAATTTAATAAAAGTAGATTTTTGTCTACCTACTAACACTTGGATTACATCAAATAACACCACCAAAACAACCATCAGGTTTGTCTTTTCTCACCACTAAATTTGAAACTACACTTACATTCTCATGCTTCTTTACTTGACCATAATACCTTTAATATATATATATATATATAAACTAAACCAACAAAAGACATATATATAATATACACATAAAAGAAACCATCAAAAAAAAATGCATTTTTAGAAGCCATAACTTTCTAAAAAAAAGCATTTTAGAAGCCATAACTTTTAGGACAAGGGTTTTAGCGCCAAAAAGTTTGAAAACGAGTTATGGCACAAATGGGGTTTTGATCCGGCTTGCATGTGGAACAAAGAGGGAAGAGGTGGGAACAAAGAGCGAAGAGGTCTGAGAGAGGCAAGAACAAGCTACGCAGGAGCTTCTACTGCAGAGGCATGCTTAGTACATACCAATGACTCTTCCATGCCTAAACTAACCTATTATGATGTTTACTGAGAGGGAGATGGAGAGACCAGATCCGCTCAGAGCACCCATGGCTAAGCTTGATGAGGAGGGACAACTGGATAATCCCATGAAGGAAGAAGCAGCAACTGCCAATGTTGATGTTGAAAAGGTTCAAGAAATGGAAGGGCCCCAGATTTATGCTTTTACAATTGGGCAAATATCCAAAAACGGAGGAGGCCTTTCCCTATTGGCAATTGGAATGGTAAGGCCAGCTACACATCAATCGGATCAGTCCGCGGATTATTTTTTGCGCATCATCATTTTGATATTGTAGTTATTTTCCTAGGGACCAACTCCATGCCACGGTCTAGGACGCAATATAAATGGAATAAAACCTACCTCACTGCTACAACTGGCCATGCCCAACAACTGCTATCATTGTACAACCCAACGACTCCCCTCCTATCACAACACTGTTAAAAAAACCCTACCATTATCTAAGCTTGGGTTGGACTCACTTATACAACCTTCTTTACCGCTCGATTACTTGCCTAAAGGTTTGAAGCGCCATTTTCAGTTGTTGGCCTTTCTTATCAAATTCAACACAAAAGCCCTGCTTTTAAGGAGGCTTGGGTTTGGTAATATTTGGCATATCCACGCATTCCAATTGAAGGCTCTCAGGGATGCTACAAGCTCGGAATGCAATTATGAAATTCTCACTCCCTCCAGCAGCCTCGAGGTCACAGAGAGCCAGGAGAAATAGAGAGGATCAGGATGAGGACGAGGAGGAGGATGATGAGTTGAACTGCATGTTGCAGCAGACATCGCAGATTACTATGGATTGTAGAGAAATTGGATATGAATGACCTCTTTCTGGATGTTTGTTTTCTTCAGATGGAACTTTGCTAGCAACAAGGTACCAATTTCTTATTTTTTGGGTTGAAAATCCAGTCTATATCACATTAAATATCAGTTTGTATGTACATAAAGAGTAGAGGTCATATGTAGAGTATCTACATCTTTAATGAAAATAGTTGGGAGCAAGGGAAAGGGGTATAGAGCGAAGGACCCTGCATCAACAAATCAAAATTTTGCACAGAATTCTAATCCTGCATGTGGCCCACGTGGGTCTGGATCTCACCTAGTTTCAACTTCGGGAATTGGGTCTACCCCGAAGGACTCTGTATCAACAACTCGAAGTTCTGGACAAAATTATAATGCTGATGGAACTGCCTCTGGACCATGTGGGTTTAGCTCTTTACCAGTTTTGGGTCCACAAACTGAGCGTGCCCCAGCTAGGTTGCCCCCTCAGTTAGCTTGGGCTTCAGGGAGGCTAAATTTCTCATTTGGAGGGAATAACATTAATGTGCCCACTGAAGGAAACTCGACAAGCTATGCACCATCCACAGCATTGGGAAGCCAAGAAAGAGAATCCATGGAAGTCCAGGAGAACCCTCATGGTGTGAGAGAAAGCAAAGGGATATTAGGCGGTGCAAGTCAAAGGGTAGAGGTATGTTCAAGCAAATCGCCAGAAGAGCCATCTGGGTCTGTAAGCTTACAACCATCTCGTCTCGATAACAAACAAAAACGGAGGGTTGAGGGTTCCAATCCTATTGTGATGAATAAGGATTTATAGACTAGTTCAAATTATCAGGGTTACAGAGGGAACCGAGAAGAAAATTTTGATATAAGAAGAGGAGGCAGCAGGGGAGGCTATGGATATCAAAGAGAAGAAAATGATACGAGATCGGGGAACGAAGGAGGTTGGGATAGAAGCAGAGGAGGACGAGGAGATAGAGGAAGATATGGATCTCAAAGAGGTGAAAGTGATCGAATTGATGCTCTGGGTTGATTGCTGTAAGCACTTTTCTCTCTTAAATAAACCCTTTTTTTCTTGTTTCATGTTTAATATCGGTGTTTTGTGATTCTCTGGTCTTTTTTTTTGAATTCAACAACATTTCTTATTTAGACAAGCTTCCCAAATTTGGGATGTCTATGGAATTTTGTTTTGCTCATACGATGCAACCATTATGGTAGTAATGTATGTGACATACCTCTATACACAGAACTGCAGTTGTCTGAAAAGTAAGAATGTTAAAATTATAATCTTTTACAGAAGATGATTTCCAAATTGAAGAAAAATAAAATATAGTGTAATATCCCGAAATATAGTGTAATATCCCGAATCCCGATATTTTCTAATTCTAAGCAAATATGTTGATACAACCGAGCATGCAAACTGCCATGCAAAAATCCCTATTTTATAGCAAAAATTAAGGTTAGGGTTTGTGAGATGGAATGAACACTTACCACTGATAAGCTGGTTGGACTGCTCCTGAGAGAGTATGCAAGCATCAAGAGCTGAATTGGAGAGGGACAGATATCTTCCGCTTCCGATGAAACCCCGGCAGCAGGAACCCCAGATCAGATAAGGGTGACGTTTTCAGTGAAGGAGGTGTCCGATGAAGCTGTTGATTTGCAGGACTGATAGCCTTCCCGTGCCGGAGAGAATGCCTGGTACATGCGGAGTTTCTGAGGTCTCTAGAAAAGCTATCCAATTGTTCCAGAGAGGCAGCTGCTCATGTCCCCTAGATCCCGAAATAGCTGATAACTTCTCCGGATGAGCTCGACCGGATCTGATAATCACCGGGTACCTGAGTAAGATGCTGATGATGAGAATGGTGCCTAGGTTTCGAACTAAAACTGAGATCTGAAGACCCAGCGAATGATTAGGGCTTTCTGGCTGAAAACCCCCTTACAGCTGCACACGTTTCCCTGCAACAATCTATACCATATATTGGATAACTATGAATGAATGTAAGAGCAAATGGTGAGCTTGTATGGCTTACCCTAAATGATACCTAGGGCAGATATTTCATTGCCGAAACCCTGCTAGCTGAAGACGTCGTCTCTAACCCCAACTGTTGTGCTGCACGCTGTGCTGCTATTCAAGAGCTCCCAAAATAATAATCATCAAAAGTGAAGTCTCATTTCACTTTATCTTCCTTTTATAACTTTCAACTGCGAAAACCCTAATCTTTGACCTAATTAGGTCACTTTATTTTCTAATTTGCAATTGACTTGCATGCATGCGCATGGAGACTTAAATAAGTGCACGCATCATTAAATAATGCTTAGATGGCATGCATGAAGGTGGCCTTTGGCCCCAGTGGCCCTTCTTGACCTAATGATGATGCCCTAGATTTTCTGTGGATGGCATCACTCTTTAGATGATTCCCTAACTGTCAGTAACCGCTCGAACCCACAGGGATCACATAGGTTAGTGGTTTTGGGCCTCAAGGCCTAATCAGAAGAGGACATTACATATAGGGTTTCACATTTTAGTCAAACGAGTGGATTTTGTTTATGTAACTTGTGTTTCCATGTAATTGTTCACCATTATCTTTGGTACCCTTAGTTAACTACCTCTTAAAAAGGATTGAACACAAGTAAGAAGTTGAATCTGACGTTCTGGTGTCAGATTCAGATGCTCCAAGGTATGACTATATCTTTTGTGTCCACAAGATATGGGGGAGGTCGGCACTTTAGGAACATTAAGTAAACAAGTATCATAAAAAATTTTGGCACAAACTTGCATAATTTGTGTGAAGTGTTCCCAAGTGTTGATGCTGTCCTTGGCCTTTTGTTTGGTATTTTTGATGTCCTAAAGAACAACAGTAATGGCGTCTTTATAAGAAGTGGGTGATTGCAAGAAATAAGGAATGGCGTGGTTGGTCTTCAAAAGCAGAAGTTCGTAGTCATTCATGAGTTTCTTAGGGTCTTCAATTGGCTGAGCAAGAATATGGCCTTCATAGATCCCTTCCTTTCCCTATATTAGATGTTCATTGAGTTGTGTGATGAATATCCAAGGTCTGTTGAAGCAATGCCTTATGTCCATTGGTTTTTTTCAAAAAATTATCAAAGTACTCTAAATATATATATATATATATATATATATAGATATAGATATAGATATATTTTTAGTTTCAGCTTCCTTAACCTATGTACGACAATTCACTTGGCAACTACTAGAACAAGGTCAACATTCGCTACAATAATTCTCTGTTGTTGGAAAAATAACGTGAAATGACTGAGGTACTCATGCTTCTCTTGTAAATTGTAGACGCTGCTCTACATTACTGACTCCAGCAAATATTGTTGACAAAGAATTCTCATTGTTGATCAAAGAGTCCACAATAATAGAAATTTGTATGATAGGATTGAGGCACTTGTATGATAGTTGTATGATAGGATTGAGGCTATGCCTATTCTTGAGTTGGAAGTTGATTTGCTTTGTGTGTTACTTATTCCATATATAATTGCCTTCTGCATTCATAATGTTTGGTTGAAGCACATCTTCTCCATCTGGAATGGTTCATGGGATTAGTGTATATGAACTGGAAACAATTTGACTTGACTCAAGTATAATGGCATGGCCTGGGAAACTAATTGCATGAGTTGACTGAGGGTTGACAATAGTGTTTGAAATTATCACATCACTTTCAGTTCTATCTTTTTTTAATATTTAAAATTTTATGTAGTGCACCCTAACACCCCCCTGCAACCCACTTTTCAAAAGCTGTGTCCCCATCTTGATCCCACAAACCCTAGCAACTTAAGTCTTAACATTTTAGTTCGAAAAATTGAACACAGAACTCCAAATTTAACACACAAGTTCATTCTCATTTTCTTGGCAACTTCAACATATAAATCATATTTTTCTGCTTGATGTCAATATCCTAAGAGATATTATAAGATTATCAGCTTTATTAACAAATTCACTTTTAAACAAAAAAGTCCACACAAGTCTAACAACTAAGCAAACTCATATATGCTTCTATTGAGATGTCTCAAAAGAGTAATTCCTTTGCCTGAACAAAATATATGAGTAAGTGAACAATCAATATTTAGAAAGAAGTAATTGATGATTTCAATGTAATTCTCCATACAATTACTTTATGGCACTCATTGGACTATGAACCTGTGATTGGCGAGCAAAAAGATATTGTTGGAAATAAAATTCTCTTAATGTGTCATCTTGTGCAATTTGGCTCAAAGATTTGCGTCCTGACCCCAGCAATGCAGCTTGATCGTCGCCCTAATCTAATGCACCAAACTCCTTTTGCTTTATATTTGGACCATTCACAGCTAAGCATCAATTATTGCATATTAGGAAAGCAATCTTTTAGTGAGAGTATAAATTAGCATGTGATTTGATATAAGCTAAAATCCAAGAAAACGAATGATAATTTATATCCAAAGCAATTATGTTATACCTTTATCCTCTAGAGTTGATAATTGGCTTGAATTTGCAAGTGGGACTCCTTAGTAGGAAAACTCTGAAATCCTATACTCTTCTTGCTTAAGATAACCTTAATAAATGATTGATCACCCAAGGGATTGTTTAGGAGAGAGAGGGTGTTTGGACCTGAGAATATTAATGATTATAACAAAGAGGCACTCTTCTTGCATGTGAAAGACTTGGCAAACAACATATTATTTGAGGGACTATTTAGAAGAGAAGGAGATACCTAGGCCTGTAAGGGGGAGTGGTTGCAAGGAAGAACTTACATGAATGAGTCCCCTATGTGATATTTATTACATGTGCTGGCTTAGATCAAGAGGTAATATATTTTGGCCTATGGTATCCATGTGAATTGACGTTGCAAATATTATACTAGAAAGTAGTGGGTTGAAATTGCATATTGTATCTTGTACTATGAATATATGTCTTTCCCTTGTGAATTTGGTATTCATGTGGATGGGATAATTGTTGCATAAAAATCACTATGACATGCATGATTTCCTTGATGATTGATGTAGGTATATGCTACAATGATAAGGCCTTAGAACATTTCAAAGCATTGAAATGAATTGTTGCACATTGTTGTCGAAGATATACAACAAATGAAAGATAGTAATGGAGATCATAGAACCGTAGATGCATGAACTAAAGAATGAAGATGTCGTTTCAATGTTGGCAAAAAAGAAAGGCTCGTTGAGGAAGATTTTATTATGAGGGGGTGATGTATTACCTCGGTTTTGACCTCTTAATTATAGTTTATTAAATCACATCATGTTTGTATTATGAGGTTTATACAAGGGTTTAAAGCCAGGTAGGCTAAGTTATAGTGGCACCATGTTATAAAAATGTGCAATGCATTGTAAATATTCCTAATGTAGAGCTCAAGGACAAAGCTCAAATAGGGAAATCTTATGAGTCCCTTTAGTGGCATAGCATTACGACAAGGTTGTTATGTCTGGCATGGTGTGCTTATGTTATGCAAAGACATATATGAAAGAAAATACATAATAGTATAAGGATAATGAATATGCGTGCAAATTTACAGTTGGGTGAAGGAGAGGAAAACTTCAAAGACTAAAGACTAGAGAGCATGAGAGGAGAGAAGTCTACATAGATTGTAGAGAATATCTAGAACAGATTCTACAAGTTGAGTGTGCAGATGAAAGGTATTATATATTTCTCATGCCAGATGAAGAGCGCCTTTGTGGTTTTTCCCATATGGGTTTCCACATTAACTGTTGTCTCTATGTGTATTTGATGAATATGATTATGTTGAATTAATGTGTGATGTGAATAAGTAGATATTAATAGAGTGAATGAGCATTTGTTTATGAATAAGTATTTGTATGCATGTGTCACCTTGTTGGTAAACAGATTATGTGTTAATACTTTATATTACTGTTGTAGTCTCGATCGACGAATAAGTAGATTAATATATTGAATGAACAAATTGAGAATAGGAAATACACCCCCCAAATTTGGTCAAGTGAGTTGGTAAGATTCCATGAGAGAAGAATTCCCCACCCAATTGCAGAAACCTAGTTCTAGCAGTTATCCATTGAGTTTGGATAAAGATGTTTGTATGTGAGAAACGAACCCTAAGAATGGAGTTCGACGAGTAAAGATTTATGTTTGTAGACCTGGGATATGTCGCAAATGAAGTGTAAGAAAAATGGAGCAAAGTAAGCGTAGATGTTCCCCAGAGATAACTGAACTGAACTAGAAGGTGGACGTATAAGAGGTGGAAGAATATTTTAGTTGGGAAAAAGAAGAAGGACTGCGACTAAAAGAGAAAGTTGAGGTACGACTAGAGTAGAAGACTACGAGTTGACGTCACACTTTGATGAAGGTTCTTGCGATGAGGAAGAGGAATACCGTACTATATTGGAAAGAGAAGAAGAAGATGAAGAAGCCCCAGATCTAGAGTAGAAATATGACACACCCACGACACTGTGTACGTCTCCGGAGGTAAGATCTAGAAACCCATATCCTAGTGGGTTTGTTAATCAAAGTAAAAATAGTGGTGAGAATAGCAAAAAAGGAATTCCCACTAGTCGAGCAGTGTCTAGAACAGATATAATGGCTGCGAAGGATATTAAGTTACTGATCTTTAACGGAAATGGGTTAGAATATCCAAAGAAACATTGGTTTCTATGTGAATCCATGTGGACCATGCGACAGGTCCAAGATGAAGCCATTAAGAAGGATCAAATGATCATAAACCTTAGAGGTCGTGCGTTGGAGTAGTACATAAAGTTATCTGTGGTTACGACAAGAGTCTCACATAAAACACTCGACCAAATTCGAGCAATATTAATAGACGAATTCAGAAATCCCAAATCTAAATCTCAATGTATAACCGAGCTTAAAGAGATTAAACACTTACTACAGACTCTGTGTGGGACTTCGACCAGAGATTTAAGATGTTGATGGCTAAAGTACGCTTCCAGATGTCGGACGTACAACACAAAGAATGGTTCATTGCAACTTTGTTACAGCACATTTGAACTCCCTTTATGCAACAAAATATTGTGTCACATACTAAAGCATTGGAGTTGGCCATGAAGTTGGAATCCTCACATACAGGAGAGACTAGTGCAGGGATGATGCAAATTCAGTCGCAACTAGCTAACCTTAAGCTACAACTTTAGGATATTAAAAAAGGGAAAGAGATACAAGGAGAATTGTGGTGTACCAGATGCAAAACAGAGGGCCACCGTAAAGATAATTTCCCAGCGTTTATGAACAATGTCGCATCAAGAGCGCCAAACCCTATAAATACACAAGGGATTCCTTGGTGTAGAATATGCTAGGCTAGAGGCCATTGGTCGAAAGAGTGTTTGTACTTACAAAAGATTGTAAGTGCGCCTGCTAGTTTATATTGTAAATTTTGCAAATCAGTAGGCCATGATGAGAAGGACTGCAGAGCATACCCATTGTTGTAAGAGAAAACAATGGATACCTATTTAATGAAGAATGAAGAGAACAAGCAAGCTCAGTGGGATCAAGCTTAGTATCCTCATCCCCAGTATCCATAGAATCAGTACCTGCAACAACAATACCCTCAACCCAAGGGGATAGAAATTTTAGAGGTCGAGGACAAGGAGGAGGATTTGGTCATCGAAGAGGCCAAATTATATGTTATAATTGTGGACAACCATGACATTTTGTCAGGGACTGTGCGAATATTATGAAGGCATGTTTTTACTGTAAATATTTGATCATATCGTCGAACAATGTCTGTATTTGATATTGAAGAGGTAGGATAAAAATGTGGGAAATCCCAACCCTCTGTAGAATCCCAACCCGAACCCCAATTAGAATATCTAGAATATTTTTGCTGAGCTGAGGGAACCACATACAACTGTCGTAACAAGAGGAGGTGTTGCAACTGGACTAGACTAAGAAGCACAATCTAAACAACCACAGGTGTGGCCACCAGCACAAAAGAAAGTGCCATTCAACATTCAAAAAGAAAAGGAAGTATTCTTGGACACGCGACCAGAATTTGTCGACAAGAATCAAGCGTCGACTTCTGCTACTACACTACTTCGAAAACCAATAATGGAGATTCCTGAAATATTTGGCCAATTGTTCTAAAAGCAACCAATGGGAAAGGTTAGTAAGCTTAATTTTTTTTTTAAAGTTGCTTATCGCTAATACAAGATAAATATGTTGTAGCAGAATTGACATCTTTAATATAAGAACATCAAGAAGAGGTACGACCATACAAAAGAATTAACCATGTGGGAAAAAGATTAAATATTGGTCACGAGTTAAGAATGACTGCCCAGATATGAGACTACAATATGGACTATATTATTCTAGACTTGGTTTCTAATGTCAATATTTTGACAAGACAAACATGGGAGAGCATGGGGAAACCACGACTTACATAATCTCATGTCAAACTCTAATTAGAAAATCTGTCGAAAGTCCTACCTATCGGTCGACTAACTCAGGTTCTTGTCGAGGTAGAAGGCCTAAGAACGTATGTTGACTTTGAAGTAATCGACATTGTCGATGACACAAATATGTATCCTGCACTTTTGGGGATCAACTAGGAGATTTATAATCAGACCATTTTCAATTTTAAGAAAGGAATCTTAACATTTGAATATTCATAGCTAAGGATGGTAGCAACAATTGATCCACTAGAAGGTCGGAGATACATCGAGCCAGTAAATAGTGAAGGACAAGGTGACTATCTGGACCATATTTATAACATCATGTCTACAAGGGAGAATTATGTGAATCCAATAGCTGATGGAAACCTGAGTTGGTGAAGTATTAGTTCTTGTACATTGAATTTTGGTGAAGCATTAGAAAACTGGCAGAATCGGATGCATGAAGTATCCATGAGAATGTGCGCAAGAATTACATGATCTGTGTGACGAGTAGGAATCGAGGTAAGTGATATACCCACATATAAGGTTTTATCTAACCTTACATGTTTTCTGACAGAATTTGAAGAAAAAGTCATAGAGCCTCAGCGCTTGTTTGCCCTGGACTTTACAATGAAAGCTACACCTGCGAGATGGTGGGTCGCACATAAAGAATCTATCTCAAAATGGCCACAATGTCGATGGTTTATGGATATACGATTCAACAAAGATATCAACTATACTATTCAGAAGTATACGGGATTGACCAATATTGTTGAGCATATTGAGTATTGTCGTGCAACATGGGAGGCATGTCCGCGACAGGAATGGGTCCATCAGTTCATACACACATTAGACATGATACCAAGGAACTAGTATACATCAGTTGAATTGAGGCAAGGGACTGTTGAATGGGATGAATTAGCTATTATATTGACACACACATTTGAGTTTCTCGATGATCATCCTTTGATTGATGTTGCATTGCAAGTAATCAAGACAAATATATTTCAAGATATCGTTGTCGCAATGTCAAACTTCTATCAGAGCAATGTGACAATCCAACACTGGATGGAGTTTTATAATGTGATGAGAGAACCTGATGATGATGACCCACATGACATAAACATACCAAGGTCTAAACGTACATGTGCAGTGGAAGGATTTGGTATTTCTAGTGGCCAGTTTCTAAATCCACTAAAAGTAAAAAAAAGTCAACATTGGCTTCTCAAAGAATCCAAAAATTGTCAATATTGGAGATTACTGGAATGAAGAAACTGTCGGAAAAATTATGGACCTATTGCATGAGTTTCAGGATGTGTTCCCTACAAAATTCTCAGAAATGAAAGGGATTGTTGTAGACCTTGGAAAAATAAAAATACCACTAAAGCCCGACGAAAAATCTATAAAGCAGTGACCATACCGACTGAATACGTGATGTAAAGAAAAATTCAAGACATAAGTAGATCAAATGTGGGTATCATAGAACCTCTTGAAGAAATAGAATGGATCATTATTACACTAGTGCAAGATAAGAAGGCTACTGGTGAAGTAAGGATTTGCGTCGACCTAAGGAAATTGAACGATGCTTCTCTAGATGACCCATTTCTAGCTCCATTTACAAATGAGGTATTAGAAAGTGTTGGGGGTTAAGAAGTTTATTCTTTTACTGATGAGTTCTATGGATACCATCATATCGAAATTGTAAAGGAAGATCAACACACAACAACCTTTTCGATGGAGTGGGGTTGTTTCCAATTCACAGTAATGCCTTTTGGACTCAAGAATGCTCCTTCTATATTTTCCAGGATAGTAGTGGTTTGCTTCAAAGGTTTTATTCATAAATTTCTTAAGGTATACTTCAACGATTGGACAGTATTTGGGCTCATTAAGGATCATATTGAGAGCCTCAAAATGATGCTAGAATGATGTTGTCGGTATCATATTTCACTGAACTTAAAGAAATGTATTTTTTGTGCCTCTTTTGGAATTTTGTTGGGCCATATGTTTTGTCATGATGGAATCTTCGTCAACCCTGCTAAAATTGTGATTATCGTCAACCTACCACCACCTACCACAGTGAAGCAACTGAGAACAACATTGAGACATACATGATACTAATAATTTTATCAAAGGATATGCAGAGGTGACTACTCCGATGGATAAGTTATTGAAGAAGGATGTTAAATTCTAGTGAATGGAAAATTTCCAAGAGATTCTAGACACTTTAAAGAATAAGATGGTTGCAACACCCATACTTGTATTTCTAGACTGGAGGAAGGAATTCCATGCAGATATCGATGCATCGTCTGTCGCGCTCGACCTGGTACTATCACACCCTGGTGAAGGGTCGATTGATCATCATATTTCCTTCACTAGCAGGAAATTATCAACACCATAGAAGAACTATAGAACGACAGAAAGAGAGGGATTATATATGGTATATGCTATGTAGAAATTTCGACAATACTTACTGGGTGGAAATTTCAAAATGTACGCAGATCATTCAACGTTGAAATACCTGGTCAATAATTCAGTGTTGGGGAGGAATATTTGTCGGTGGCTTCTCCTTTTCCAGGAATTCGACTTTAAAGTCATTATTAAGCTGAGTGGACTCAATTTACGACCAGACCATCTATCGAGGATCGAGAGTTGCAAAGAACCTAATAATGTCAAATATAGTCTCCTTAACGCACAATGATTTGTGATAACAATGTTTGATGATCACTATAGATACATTATACAGCTTTTTTAGTATGGGCTATGCACTAGATGAATTTACCACTGCACAGAAAAAGCAGTTAGTTGTGTGAGTTGTAGACTTCCAGTTGATCCTTGGACAGTTATACAAAATGGGCCTTGATGAGATTCTTCGTCGTTGCATTTTGGAACACGAGCGACCAATGATACTAAATGAAGCGCATGCTAGTGTCGTGGGAGGCCATTTTGTTGGAAAATATATAATGTGAAAGATATTGCAAGCAGGATTGTGGTGGCCCACCATGCATGCAGATGCTAGAGAGTATTGTTTCAATTGTGATTGTTGTCAAAGAACCGGAAAGGCGTCGTGACGAGATGAAATGCAACTAGTAGCGCAAATAACTTTGTAGGAATTTGACAAATGGGTTGTTGATTTTGTGGGACCTATGAGTTCAAAAGGAAAGAGAATAGGTGCAAGATACATTATCACTGCAACTGATTACTTGACCAGATGAGCTGAAGTAGCATTAGTAAAATATTGTACTGCTACGATTACTGCCAAGTTCTTATTCGACAATGTTGTGACTCGATTCAAATGCCCGAAGATCTTGATAAGTGACCAAGGTCTGCATTATTTCAATCAGTTGATTGAATAATTAACTGAAGAATTCCAAATCTAGCATTGAAATACAACGCCATATCACCCTGTAGCGAATGGTGGTGTTGAGACATTCAATAAGATATTCGAGAATGCGTTGACAAATATTTGTAATGTTTAAAGAGGCGACTGAGACCAGAAAATTCCTACAGTTTTTTGGGCATGCCGCATGACCTGTAAGAAGTTGATAGGTCGAAATCCATTTTGCATGGTGTATGGACAGGAGGTTGTGGTTCCAATGGAATTTATTGTACCCATCCTAACTATTGTTGCGGATTACAGAGATGACATATGTTGGTGTTGTCGAGGAAAGACTATCGCATCTGCTAGAATTGGAGGAAGACCGTTTTGTTGCAGGTTATCATCAAAACATTGAGAAGGAACGACAAAAAGTATGGCATGATCAACACATCAAGAATAAGTGATTTCAAGTCATAGGACTTGTTCTATTATACGATAGCAAATTTGTAAAGCATTCGAGCAAGTTGAAAACACACTGGCTAGGACCGTATATTGTAATTCATATAACTAACGGAGATGCAGTGAAACTACAAAATTTAGATGGAACACCTATCAAAGGATTGGTGAAGGGAACTTGAATAAAGCCCTACCAGAATAGCAACAACATGGTTGACTAAAAAAAATTAAAAATTAAAAAAAAAATTTAAAAAAAAAAAAAAAAAAAAGCGAAAGGAAAAGAGAAAAGAGAAAGGAAAAGAGAAATCAGAAAAGAGAAAAGAGAAAGGAAAAGACAAAATAAAAAGACAAAATATTCAAAGTTATTTTATTTTTTATTTTCATGTTTTGATCGCAAGCTACCAATTCGTTGCAACAGAAAGAAAATGGCACCGCAGACTATCTGTCTGTCGAAAATGAAAAATGATGATGAAGACAATTTGTCTGTTGCAATGACCGAAATATGTTGAAGGATGACTACAGGTCGTAGGAAATTCAGAGTTGTCACAAGATGAACTTGAGTTTCAGAAATGAAAAATGTTCATTATAATAAATAAAAAAGTGAGAGATTTCGACGACGTGCTTTTTAGTCACTTCCATCGTTATTGCGGAATAACTACCACTGATGTGACAGGTGAGTAACAGTTTGCATGGCGATTTCTGTATAATGATTCAGATGATCGACCCATGTGACAGATATCGCTACCACCTTTCGATTCATTGTCTGCTCATGTGAAGGGCTGACTAATTGAACGAGTAGACGTTATCACCTTTGCGCCCAAGTTTCAGTTCATTCTGCTACATCCGAGTGAGAGTATTCCATTGTTGTATGCAACTGCAAGATCCAAAGTGAGTATTTCCATAGAGTATGGTTATTTCCATTTATAGTACAAGCAAAGCTGCAGAATCCGGTGTTGCGACCCCCTCACACACACTCATTATGGAAGACATTGTCGAATGTGTTTCACAACGGGTCTTGGTTGCAAAAGAAGTTGAACAGATTCCATTCATTCCTGAAGTGAGGTTACAACCAGACCCACCTGTTCCATCAACAGGGAAGCGATATGGTACTCGCAAGAAGAAAGAACCAGCACCAGCACCGTCTCAAGATGAAGAAACAAGGTCTACGACAATGTTGCTAGACTATATTTCACCCTGAAAAGATGATGTGCCTAAGATTAGACTTCCAAAGTATACAAGGTTCCCACTGGTAGCACCGATAGTACCGAAAGGAGTTCATGTAACGCAAAACATACTCCCAAATATAAAGAAGATAACCTTTGTCGATCATGACCTACATAAATTTTCTAGAATTGGCAATGGATAAATATATGGTTTCTTTCAAAGATAAGGATGGACCGACGCGCATAGTTCTAATGGAATGGCAAAGAGGATTGGACAAAGAAGTTTTATTGTTGTTGATGTACATGTTACATTTTAGTAGCAGTACAAAGGTGAATGTGTGTGTTAAACAATTTCTAGTTCCATTCCATGGTGGATTTTTATGGCTCGACTGGAAGGTTTCTGCTGATGTGGAGCTTATAACAACAATTATGGGGCTCCCACTTGCAGGTCTAGACCCAACACCATTTTTCACTGGAAAAGAGAAAGATACTGCGTTGACAAACAAGTTAAAATACAAGTATGACCTTACCAGAGACACCAGAGGTTTTTTTATTGCCTCTATCAATGACCACACTATTCGGTTCACCGCCAAGGTTCTAGCTCGCAAATTGGTGCAAAATATGCAACCGAACCAGTGCACCGCAGGGACGATTGTTGCGGCAGAGTTATGTGTAGTAGGTGTTCAACTCAAACGGTCACAATATCTGCTCAATGAACTCTTAGCAAATGCGGAGGAAACACAGGAGAAAGGTAGCTCATTTCATTACTCATGGCTACTTATTTTGATATCGTTTGTTGCATGGACAGAACCAGCAAACTACTAGGGGGTAGACGTGTCGTTTTGTGTCGAGGCGCTTGATACCAGAATCTCTGGTTTGAGAAATATTTGAAGAAGAGACACAAAGACAATAATGTAGAATTCTTTTTTCATGCAGAGGCCCTACGATATCATGTCAGAAAGTAGGACAGACTAACCGAGGAAATCGTTCAACGGTTTCGAAACATTGTTAGGTTTGATCGGACCCCATCATATCCTTCTGCAGCTGTGACAAGACCCACAACACCAATGTATTACGACAGAGTATCAACTTTCTCCTGAAGAAGGTGAGCCAATTATCCAAGATTGGCCAAAATAATGGAGATTCCCCGTCACAGGCAATTAGTTATCTCCAAATGAAGAGGAGTGATAGGGTGATCCACAGACATAGAAGGATGGTGGACAAGGAGAAAACCTATCAGAGCAACAACAAGATAATACCCAAAATGAGTCGAGCACGACTCCAACAAACCCGGGAGTGGTAAATAAGAGGAAGCAGACAGAGCATTTTCGGACAAGGTATAAGAAAAGGAAGGCTTACAAATCAGGAGGAACTGACATCCTTACCAATGACGATTATACCCTTATGAAGGAAACAATGGAAGAAATAGACACCCAAAGCCTTAAGAGGATGGATGAGAGATAAACATATCGAGCAATTAGTATTACAAACACTCTGCAATGCGGTAAAACAAGTATGGGTAGCGGTTGACTATAAACCACAATTTCCAGTGTCGCAAGACTTAGCTATCTCATCAGAAGAGCGACTAAACGATGTGTTGATACCCATCCCACAAATAAAGACTCAATTGGTGGGAGAATCACTCGACTTCGGGACAAGAGAGATAAATGCTACGGCCAAAAGTGTGGGCCATGTCACTATAGATTTCTCTGCATTGTCATTATACGAGCTATATGCCATTTAGAATTCCACAGTCACATAAATGAAGGTCATGGAAGGGGCATTGGTTAAGCAAGTTAGAGAATATAACAAGAATTTTAATAAGATGAAGAAAACAGTCAAAGAAACAGAGCAAAAATCCAAAACCTGGGAGGAGGAAAGGCATCAGATCAACATCGTTGTCACACTAGCTTGCAGCAATTTCCTTGATGAAGGCATAACACATGAGATGGTTGAAGAAGCCAAGGTCTTTCGAATTGGCGAAAACACAGAAGACCTCCACAAAAAGGTCACAGAGTTGGAAGCATAAGTGACACACAGTACACCTCCAGTGGTACTAGAAGAAAGAAGGAAATCAACATCAGAGGCTGCGAAGAAGATCGAAGAGGAGGACGCACTTTGTGCCAAGACAGTCGAGCAAGTCTCTCAAACATGGGAAGCTGTGATCGATGATGAAGAGTAAGAGAAATTCATAAAGCAGTTGTGCACTGTGGACAAAGAGGTGAACCGGATGAAGAATAAAATGAAGAAGTTTCCCTTAGAAAAGAAAATGGCTAAGGCTGCTGAGATGAAGAAGGTACAGTAATAGCTCACAACACTGCAAACACAACAACAAAAGCAGACTGATTGTGTCACAGAATTATAGGCAGAGGAAAAAAGGGTTACAGGTATTATTCAACCTGTACATCAGAAAGTGCGACAAGTGATTGAGTCAGCATGACTTACAACTTTGGAAAACATTAGTTCCGACCTTGTGGATAATTTGAATAAGAGGGAAACAAAAGTACGGGAGGAGGCCACACATATAGTGAAAATATTTCATTATTTTCAAAGTAAGGTCATCACAACAGAGGTTTCAAACTAGTGTGGCTCGAGACGAGCTACAGGTGAGTGTTGGGGGGTTGTTGGCCCTAGGAAAAGATAGGCAAAATTCAGTAAGAGTTTTGCTCATGAATACGAAGATTTTGGTGGTACGACAAAAAAGTACCAGACGGAAGAGAACAGTCATGAGGAAAGAGAACAAGTGCAATGAAAGGAACCACAATAGAATAAGAAGTGCAATGGTTAAAAAGGATAGCTTTATTAATCATGGGTAAGAATTCAATTAGAATAACACATGCTTTTGTAATAAAACATCTTTATATTTTTGGACCGATAGTGCCTACTATTAGTGTAACTGAATGTATGAGAATAGGAATTACATCTTGTTGGCTAACAAAATAGATTCAGTTGATTACGACATGTAAGTGCTTATAAAATAGAGAACCCAAGATGTGTGCGGGTTGGTCTCTATCGGCTCCTGTCTTAGAAGAGTTGTAGAGAAGAAAGTCGATCCAGGTTGTGTGTGAATTGATAGTAGGGTGAAGGACAGGAAAACTTTAGAGACTGAAGACTAGAGAGCATGAGAGGATAGAAGTCTGTATAGATTGTAGAGAATATATAGAACAAACTTTGCAAGCTAAGTACACAGACCGAAGGTGCTATGTATTTCTCATTCCAGATGAAGAGTGCCTTTGTGGTTTTTCCCATATGGGTTTCCACATTAAGTGTTGTCTCTATGTGTATTTGATCAATATGCTTATGTTGAATGAGTGTTTGATGTGAATAAGTAGATCTTAATAGAGTGAATAAGCATTCGTTTATGAATAAGTATTTGTTTGCATGTGTCACATTGTTGGTAAACAAAATCTATGTTAAGACTTTATATTATCGTTTTAATATATGTCGATGGATAAATAGATTAATATCTTGAATGAACACACTGAGAATAGGAAATACACCCTGCGGCTTCGGTCGAGTGAGTTAGTAAGGTGTCGTGACAGGAGAAACCCCCACCCAACTGCAGAAATTCAGTTCTGGTAGTTACCCATTGAGATATCTTGAGTGAGACTGCATCTGCGTCGCAGGTGCTGCTAATTGATCCTTTCTCTATTGGCCTAGTATCTTGGGCTTTGTTGACGAACAAGCAAAGGTTTGAACTTGGGTAGAAGGGATAAATTCCAACACCAGGTAGAGACTCTTGCTCTTTTTTAGGGCTGAAAGTCTGTGATTCTGGATGTATTAGGGATTTTCTTGTTCTCAAAGATTCAATGATTTTCATTAACCTTATAAATAAACCCTCTCCTCCACATGATGGTAAGCTCGCCAAAGAAATTCACAAAATTCAAAGGGAAGCAAGCAAGTTTGACAATATTGAGTACTTTCATGTGCTAAGAGAGCACAATCATCAAGGAAAACCACCGAACCAATCTTGAATACAAGTTGAATGAAGACATATTGAAGCTAAAATAAGGGACCTCTTACTATCCCATCCCATAGTTTTTCATGACAATTTTTAATCTTTCCATGCCTCCCATGCATCAAAGTTGGAAAGGTCAACTTTAATTCATAACAAGCATTCAAACTCTTCTCATCCACCTAGTATGCTCACACATTAGGAATTAATGTGGAGTTGCGTTAATCAATTTTCAAGGGATGCGAGGATTTATGTAGGTGGAATTATGGAATTCATCATTGTTAATTATGTGGCACTGGAATTAGGCCGCCTAATCAAGCCATCCAATCTTTGTTTCTTAGTAAGAATCAAAACCCTTAAGAAGTGTCTTCCTATCAAATTAAGGATTAATTTGTTGAGGCATTTTCACATAGATTGGTTTTATAACATATATTTTGAAGGAATTGCATTTAGATAGTCTACAATCTCTACACCAAGGGGGTTTTCATAGGGATTAGTGCTCTTATTTTTAAGGGAGATCCAAGCAAATTTGGGAATTTTTGTTCCCTCCGGATCTTTTAGAGTGTTAGTTCCCTTTCATGGTACTTCGGTATCAAGAATTGGCCATAAGAAGTCGTATCTCCTTCATTTATGAGTTTGTTGTCGTTGTATAATTGGGCATAGCTTTGAGTTTAAGAAGAGGGTATATGCTTTTGATTCTAGACTCTTGAAAGTGAAATTAGGGTTTTCTCTTTACCTAAAGTTATAAAAGAGAGATCAATTGGTGGAGAGGACACAATTGCATTCCGACAGAGACGGAGGAAGAAGTGTGAGAGAGAGAACTTTGGCGAAGAAGACGGAAGAGTACTAACTCAGGAAGACATCCCTAAATTGTAGAGGAGAGACATGAGACTTTGGCGTAGGTACACCATATAGCAGCAGCAACAATAGCACCGTACAGCTGTACAACAACAAGATGCCTTGGGAATTGTGCCATCTCACAAGTTTTTTTCAGTGATTTTTGGGTTTTTCGATTTTTCCATCTAGGGCATAAATCGATTTTCTGATATTGTAAAAGCTCTGTATTTTCTTAATAAAAATATCCTCTCATATTGTTGCACCAGTTTTCCCATCTTGGTTTTTGTCTGGGGGTTTCTACACAAAATGATTGTGTCATTTCTATTGATGTGATTGATGTTGTCAATGGTTCTAAGTTTTATATTTCATTGCATACCATAAAGAAGTTCATGTATGGTTATTTCAGTTAAATTTAAATATATTGTCTTACCCCTAGTTGTTCTTTAAAGGAAAATTTACATGGTATCAGATCTCTGGTGAGCTAAAGCTGAGAGATTTGCAACAACAGTGATAGATCAAGGGTAGATCTATTGAAGATACAAACCTATACTTTCATATCTAGGCTTTGGCAGGTAATTCTTCACTATGGTCGTGCAGTTGACAGCCGAGGATAGGCTCCAAGGGGCATAGAACTTTCCTACATGGAAATAAAGGATCACAAGGTTCCTGGACGTCATTCATGTAGAGGAGCACATTGACTGCACAAAAGTTGCACCCATGTATCCGGTAGATCTGGTAGCTTAGAAGAAGATTGATTCCAGAGCCATGTTGATTATTATGGATGGAGTGAAGGACCATATAGTCCCTCACCTTTCTGGTAATAAGACGTAGCAGATATGTGGACGACTTTGGAGATTCTGTACCAAAGCAAGAATGAGAAACAGAAGATGGTGCTGCAAGAGAGGATGCGCAGCACCGATATGGAAAAGGGAGAAGGAGTGGTGCCTTATCTCAAGGGGCTCACACAGATCAAGGATGAGCTTAGAGTTGTTGGATCTAAGACAGTGGATGAGGATCTAGTTTAGATAGCCCTCAATGGCTTCTCCGAGCCATGGGACACCTTTGTCAAAGGTGTTGTGGCTAGGGAGAAGCTTCCTAATTAGAGGGGACTATGGGATGAATTTGTGCAGGGGGAGACCCACATGGGTCAAGGATCAGGCTCATCCAACGGTGCCCCACATATTGTGGATGAGAAGGCACTAGCCCTTACAGGGAAGAGAAAGGATAAGGCAAAGAGGAAGAAGGATAGTAAGAAGAACCTTGATGTGTCAAAGGTCAAGTGTTTTATCTACCACAAGTAGGGACACTTTGCCTCCCAGTGCCCAGACAGGAAGAAGAAGAGTAACACTCAAATGGCTGGATCTGCAGAGGTGGATGAGTTCAACAAGAACTTCGATGAGGAGTTTTGTTTGATAGCTTACATGGAAATCACCATAAGAAGCAGTATATGGTACATCGACAACGGAGAATCTAGTCACATGACTAGACCGTAAAGAGATTCTTCAGAGACTTGCAGGAGGGTGGAACATGGATCCACATTGAGCTGGGTGATGATGCGCGGTATTAGGTGCAAGGAGTTGGCACTGTTTCATTTTAGAGGGATTCTGGAAAACCCCTCAGTTTTGCTGATGTGTTATATGTTCCAAGACTGACCAAGAACCTTATATCAGTCTCCACTCTGGAGGACAAGGGATATCAGGTGAAGTTCTATGACCATAGAGTATATATAAGGACCAAGGGGTCAGGTAGGATCTTGGATCAGGTGATTGGCAGGAGGATCGAGAAAGTCTACGGACTAAACTTTGAGCCTGCAAAGGCTCTAGTCAACAGCAACAACATCAGTCATAGTGAGTTGTGGCATAGGAGGATAGCACACTTACACCATGGAGCACTGAGGCACTTGAGACAGGCTGTCATTAGAGTTCCTTAGGTACAGGAGGAGAAGCATAACCACTGCAATGGTTGTGCTTTGGAGAAGAACATCAGGAAGCCTTTCCCACAGAGTGAGCACAAGTCTAGGGAGCCCTTGGACTTGGTGTATTCAGATGTATGCGGATCTATGAGTGTCCATTATTTCAGTGGTTACAGTTACTTTGAGAGGTTCTGAGAGTTCAAGAATCTCGTGGAGAACCAAACAGGAAAGAATATTCGAGTGTTGAGGATAGACAACAGGGGTGAGTACACCTCCAATGAATTCATGGAGTATTGTTCGGAAGAGGGGATCAAGAAGGAGCACACAGTGCCCCATATCCCATAGCATAATCGAGTTACAGAGCAGAAGAAAAAGACTATGGTAGGAGTAGCCAAGGCCGTGCTATTTGATCATGGATTACCACTATCGGGCCTTTGGACCGAGGCATACAAGACTACAGTGTACATTCAGAACAAGTGTCCCCACACAACTTTGGGGAGGAAGACATGAGAGGAGGTCTTCACAAGCACTAGGCCAGATGTGAGTCACATTCGCATATTCAGCAGTGTCTGCTATCGTCATGTTCATGCTAACAATAGGAATATGCTGGACCCTTCTGGAGAGAAGGGGTTACTTATTGGTTATAGCGAGACTTCAAAGGCATACAAAGTTTACATTCCTACTCGCAAGAGGATCATTGTGAGCAGGGATGTCCAGTTCGATGAGGACAGGGCCTTGCATAGATCTATGGACTTATCAGCAGAGCAGTAGCCAACACATGATACGGGGATCAATTTGGAGGAGCCATATGTATAGGTACATGTACAGACACAGGGCACAGGTTCTGGTAGTCAGAGGGAGTCAGGTGGAAAGGATCCTCCTATCTTTGATGGGGAGGATGAGCTACAGTATGACACAAACATCCAGCAGCCGCAGCAAGTAGACATTAGGCCACGACCTAAGTGGTATAGGTCCAAAGTACATGATTCCAAGCAGGTTGATCTTCCACAGATATATTTCAAACGAAGTGTACCACCAACGAGACTTATTTATATGGCACTAATGACAAAGTTGATTGACTCTGAACCTTCCAGTTTTGAGGAGGTTGCACAACATGATGTGTGGAAGAAGGCCATGGTTGAGGAGAATGACTCGATCATGAAGAACTAGGTATGGGAGGTTCTGCCCAGACCTGAAGGAAAAAAGGTGGTAGGATCCATGTGGATCTACAAGGTGAAGCATGCAGCAAACGAAAGTGCGAAAAAGTATAAGGCATGCTTCATTGCAAAGGGGTTTTCACAAAAGTAGGGAATTGATTATGAGGATACCTTCACCCCAGTTTCCAGGAATTCTTCCATTCGAACCATTATCTCTTTAGTATCAAAGATGGGTTGGTGAGTCCATCAGATGGACGTCAAGTCTGCCTTCTTCAATGGAGTGATAGAGGAGGAGGTATATATTGAGCAACCAAAGGGTTTTGATGTGAAGAATAGGGAGACGCATGTATGTAGACTGCATCGATCTCTTTATTGGATCAAGCAGGCACCTCGAGCATGGTACTCGAGGATAAAAAACTATCTATGGGAGATGGGATTTCAGCGGAGTGAAGCTAAACACAACATGTACTTCTTGACAGGTGAGGTTCCTCTCATACTGGTCCTATATGTGGATGATCTCTTTTTAACAGGAGATGAGAGGCTAATTGGAGACTGCAAGTCGAACCTTGCAGTGGAGTTTGAGATGAAAGACCTTGGGCTAATGCATTAATTTCTGGGCTTGGAGGCTTGGCAGAGAGATGGATGCTTCTTCATTGGACAGGGGAAGTATGCAGTAGAGATATTGAAGAGATTCAGGATGGAGGACTACAAACCTATGGCCATACCTCTAGTTTCCAACTAGAGGAAGATTGATGCATAAGGGTCAGATGGATTTGATCCTACCTTGTATTGTTAGCTCATCAAATTGCTTATGTATCTAGTCAACACTCGACCAGACATTAGCTTTGAAGTCAATTCTTTGATTCAGATCACGGTGGACCCTCGGAGAGTGCATTGGACGGCTATGAAGCATATACTTCGCTAAATCAGAGGTACAATGGAGTATGGATTGGTATATGAGCGTAGGGGTAGTGTGCAGTTAGTAGGTTTCACAAATGATGACTGGGAAGGATGTGTAGAGGACATGAAACTTTAGGTTGTTGTTTTGGCATTGGATCAAGGGCTGTCTCTTGGTTCAGAAGGAAGCAAAAGTCAGTTGCATTGCGTTCGGCAGAGGTTGAGTACATGGCAACCAGCATGGTTGCTTATGAGGGTATGTGGGTGAGGAAGTTACTTTCAAGGTTTTTCAAGTGTGAGTTAGAGGCTACACTAATTCACTATGACAATCAGAGTGGCATCAGGGTATCTAAGAATTTAGTGTTCCATGACCAGAGAAAACACATAGACATCATGTACCACTTCTTAAGAGATTGTATTCAGAGAGGAACCATTCAGTTGGGGTACATACATACATATGAGCAAGTGGCAGACGACAGAGTTTTGTGAAGTTCGGGGATAAGTTGGTGTTGCTACCTAATCCCTTCCTCATTGAGAGGGAGTGCTAAACTAGTAGCAACAAGGAAGGTCTTCTTGCATGCAGGAGACTTAAATTAGGAATCCAGTTGTATTTAAAATAATTAAAGTGATCTAATTGTTTATTGACTTTAAGTGAAAGTGAAATTATGGTTTTCACTTTACCTAAATTTATAAAAGAGAGATCAATTGGTGGAGAGGACACAATTGCATTTCGACGGAGACAGAGGAAGAAGTGTGAGAGAGAGAATTTTGGTGAAGAAGACGGATGAGCACTAACTCAGGAAGACAGCCCTAAATTGTAGAGGAGAGAGACATGAGACTTTGGTGGAGGTACACCATACAGCAACAACGTACAGTCATACAACAACAAGCTGCCTTGGGAACTGTGCCATCTCACAGGTTTTTCTCAGTGATTTTTGGGTGTTTCGATTTTTCCATCTAGGGAATAAATCGATTTTCTGATATTGTAAAAGCTCTGTATTTTCTTAATAAGACTATCCTCTCATACTGCTGCACCGGTTTTCCCATCTTGGGTTTTGTCCGGGGGTTTCTACCCAAAAATATTGTGTCGTTTATATTGATGTGATTGATGTTGTAAATGGTTCTCAGTTTTATATTCCGCTACGTACTGTAAAGGAGTTCATGTGTGGTTATTTCAGTTAAATTTAAATATATTGTTTTATCCTTGGTTGTGCTTTAAAGGAAAATTTACACTACCTACCCTAAAGAGCAATACAAGGGAAGAAGATCCATGAGGAATTGTTAAGCCGAGAAAGAGAAGATATTTCTTGTGTTATGTGGGTAGTGGGATTGATTGTCATGGCTAAATGATCCTTGGATGAGGGAACATGAGTGCTCAATAGTGAGTAGATTGGATGGGTCAATCTGAGTGAGATTAGGATCCCATAGAAGTTTTATTCTCCTTGGTGGTATCATGCTCTAACTTGGGGTGGAATCCACCATTCATTCCTAGTGATAATTGAGCAGTGAATCGCTTCTCATCGATTGACTTGATGGACTTCAATGGATTAAAGATAAATGTTTGAATATGTTGTTTTGTGGAATCTTAATATCGTGATCTATTACTTGAACTACATGAGTGGAATTGTATTGCATGTGAATTCTATAATGAAATGGTTAAAAATGAGAACTTGTAACAGTCATGCATGTAAATTATATTAGTTTAAACAATTATTAGGGTTGTTGTGTACACACATGATTGAACTCTAATGCAATGATAAATCTTATTGGTAAATGCAACAAAAAATTTCACAGGTACTGCCCCAATGGTAAAAGAAGGCATCCATAGACATTTCGTATTTTATTCAATGACCATTGACTATATGGTTGTTCCCAATCCTTTTTTTTTTTTCAGGAAGAAAAAGCTTGTCCTTGATATTCTTATTAAGAATCAAAGGGCAGTGATAACACGCACCCAGAAAGAGTTACAATAACATAATATGCCAGTCAAAAAAGGATCACATCCAGTAGCGGCCAGGGAGAATGGCAAACAAAAGTAACGTGTCCCATCAGATATCAGTCTCATCATAAAGGGAGTCTCATACAATCATCCAAATCTATCGTGAACCAAGAGGATTCAGAGCTGCTATCCAGAAGCAACCACTCAGAAATCATCCATCAAATATCCAGAAGGGAGTAAAACTCCTCATGTCCAAGGCTCAAAAGAGCTGAAAAGTGTCACTAGTGACCAAATGGTCATCAAATAATTCTGAGAAACTGCCAATACCCGGGGCAAGTGTGAGTGTTGTTTTTGAAAGACTGTCTGCAATCCAGTTGTGTTCACGATAGATGTGACTGAGAGTGAGACCCGGAAAGCTAGATAAAAGCTGTTGTGTATCCCTGCACCAGTGATGAAGTTCTGGTGGGGTGAGAGTAGAAAGACCCTTTACCCAATTAATGATGACCTGTGAGTCACCATAAATGTGGGATAGCAGGACACCCATCATTTGGGAGGTGAACAAAAGGGCCCAGAGACCCAAAAGTTCAGCTTTTGTGTTGGAACCATATCCGACCCCCAGTGCACAATCTAGATGGTGATTTTTATTGAAAAACACACAATAACCTATACCAGCAGCTGATGTGATAGAAGCTCCATCAAAAAACCCACAAGGGAATATCATATCTGGTTTATTCCCAATCTGTCTATAAGAATTTGTCTTCCTACCAGTCAACACATGCCATGAGAGAATCTGTTGTGCTGAGTATAAAATCTGATGAAATACACCACTGACAGTCGGTTTCTGCCCATCAAAGATTGCCTTATTCCGAGCTTTCCAAATAGCCCAGATAGTATGATGGGGCAGGTAGAAATCAGGCGAGCTGCGTGGTAAAGTATTAACCCAGTAATCCATATACTTCTCAAAAGAATTATACTCGGGAGGAATAAAAAAATGGAACTGATCACTTAAAAGATCCTGCAGGTGCTTCCAGAACATACAGCGAGAAAATAGATGAAGAACTGTCTCCTCATCAGCATGACAAAGCGGGAAAATACCCGGCCCAATTTTACCTCTTTTTTGAAGATTTTCCCATGTTAGAACCTTATTTTTCAGCACCATCCAAGTAAAGCAGCCAATTTTCCTCGGCAGGGATAAAGACCAAAGGGATGTAAACAACCTATTGCCAGGAACTGGATGGTGAGAGTTGACAATGCATTCATATGCTTTTGCTGCAATAAGTTTCCCATCTTTTTTATTATAATACCAGAGAAGAGAGTCCGGATTATTTGTAAGGCGAATACCAGATAGAATCAAGTGGCTGACAAACCTGTTCCATATAATTTTCCAATCCCCAGCCAGAAGCAATTCTTCAGCTGTATACCAATACTGAAAGGCATCCAGAAGAATATTATGAGCCTGTGCGAGTGAAATAATATTTAAATCCTCCAAATAGGATCGCAGACCATCAGGAAAGTGAAATGTATTAGAGGAGCCAAACACTTGATCAATACCAACCATAATGTCAATTCCATTGCCCACTTGCCATGCTAAATGTCTCCCCATCCATGGAATGGTTTGTATGAAGCCTCTCCAAATTGCTGATACTCCCTGAGTATTAAAATTTTTACCTCGAAGCCACGATACCACAGAGGCATTTTTCAAATACTTGGCTGATAGCACCTGATGCCAGAGACTGTCACAAAAAAGAACCTCCCAAAAAAATTTTAACCGAAGAGCAATACTAGTCCAGAAGAGATTCTTAATGCCCCATCCTTCAAATTTTTTGGCCATGATAAATCTGACCAGCTAGCTAAATGATAATGATGAGTATTGCCATTGGAACCCCAGAGAAAAGCAAATGTAATACTCCTGAGCTTATTCAGGATCGCTGCCAGAATAGGGGCCAGACCCATCCAATAAATGGGAATGCTACAAAGAACAGATTGTACCAGAACCAGCCTGCCACCCAAGGAGAGCATCTTGTGGGTCCAAAGACTGATTTTCTTTTCAAATCTTTGTACCAGCCAGTACCAGTCCCTATTTTTATAACTGAGGGGTTTTAAGAAGAAGCCCAGATAGGACAGGCCTGAAATAATGGGTGACATTTTATAGGGAATAGATCTAGAGAGGCTGAGGAGTTCTGAATCCGGAATATTGTGGTGCAAGAGAACAGACTTATCCATACTGATGGACATACCCGAGGCTGAACAAAAAGAATCCAAAATGACTTCAAAGGCTGCCCATTCCCGCAGAGATCCATGACCCATAACAATAACATCGTCCACGAAAAGCAAATGTGTTAATGCAAGTGTAGGCGAGATCTGAATCCCTCTAATGAGGCCATTATTACGAGCATCAGCAATAATGAAACTAAGTCCTTCTATGACCAGGATAAAGAGAAGGGGAGAAAGGGGACAGCCTTGGCGAATACCACGAGTAGCAGGGAAAAAATCAGAGGGGATCCCATTAATAAGCACAGCAAAGGTGGCAGAGGAAAGACATCCCATAATCCAATTAACAGTCTGTAGGGGAACACCAATTTGTAACAGGATAAGGTGAATAAAATTCCAATTAACTCTATCAAATGCCTTAATCAAATCAATTTTGAGGAGGAAAGCACAAAGATTTTTTGTTTTGATAGAGTGGAGAGATTCTTGAACAATCCCAATCGGATCAGTAATCTGACGATTTTTAAGAAACCCATACTGCTGACGTGTAATGTCGGAATCCAGGAAGGGTTTCAATCTGACCGCAATAACTTTGGTGATAAGTTTATACAAAAGGTTGCACAAAGAAATGGGTTGAAAGTCAGCAAATGTCTGAGGATTGTCTTTCTTTGGGATAAGGGCAATGAAAGTGGAATTCAGAGAAGCTGGAATAATCCCTGACACTCTGGTAGAGTCAACCGCAGAAAGAAGCTCATCTCTAAGAAGATCAAAAAAGTACAAGTAGAACTCAACCGGCCAGCCATCCGGGCCTAGGCTGCGATCTTTTTTAAAGGATTTAAGTGCATGTTCTACTTCCCCAATGGAGACAGGACAGGAAAGATCAAAAGCATTCTCCTCTGGTACCATCCTAGTATAGAGCTGGATAACCTTGAGTTGCTGTAAAATATTGGTACCCCCATCATCCTTAAAAATGTTGGAAAAATGTTTCATACCCAGGGATTTGAGAGCATCTTCATCTTCATAAGAGGTACCAAAATCGTCAGATAGAGACCAAATCGAGTTCTGGTTCCTGCGCCCTGATGCTAACATGTGAAAATATTTAGTATTGGAATCCCCCTCGAGATTCCATTTTGTTCTACTTTTCAGTTTCCATGTGAGCAGGGTCCAAAAGCTTGTGTCTAGCAGATCTGAGGAATGTGAGATGGTCCAATTCCGACAAAGAGAGAATACCATGGTGTGAATTGGTTAATAGAGAGGTGATATCCAATTCAATAGAGGAGAGATCATGTTCTTTCTGGGCCTGCTTGGACTTGATCCACACCTTAGTATCTTTTTTAAGAGATCTGAGCTTCCAAAGGAGAGAATCAAGGTCCGATACAGAGACTTCCTGACCTAGTGGGATCCAAGAAGAAGTGAACCAGGAGGTAAAATCAGGATCAGCAAGCCAAGAGCGATTGAACTTGTAAGGATAATTGAAGGAGGAACGAGATTTATTCCATTCCAGGACAATGGGAAAGTGATCAGAAATGTCAGAGCAATGTGCCCATGCTCGATGGATACCCAAGAGGGGAATAATAGTACTGGAGACCAAAAACCTGTCAATTCTTTTGCTGATACCCTCATCTCCAGCCCGGCCATTACGCGACGTAGGACCCGAACATGGAGGAGCAATGTCCATTAGACCAAGAGAGTCAAAGAGAGTGGAAAAATGATGTGTAAGGGGATCAGGGGAAGCCTTTTTACCCCAAATTTTAGAAGAATTTAGGGTAAGGTTGAGATCACCACCCAATATCAAATTCTGTAATCCCAGGAGCCCACCCCTTAGAGCTCTCTCCCAAAAAGATTCCCTATCTCTGTAGGGTCCATAAACACTGAGAATCGAAAAGGAAAGGAGATTCCCCGAAAAGAGGCAGAGAGGAGAAGACCCGCACAGGTGTGAAAGGCTCTGCACCTAACCTTTAGTGGATTCCAAGCAGATAAAAGGCCACCTGAGAGCCCCGAGGCCCCGATAGCACAAAACTCCCAGGAAGGGAGAATTTTAGAGAAGGCCGACAAAGCAGAAAAAGAACTACACATAGTTTCTTGGAGAAGTATCATATCAGGGCAAAGTGAGTGAAAGAGAGTGCGGAGGCAGTGAAGTTTGGACCTACCCCCAAGGCCCCTAACATTAAGGGACACAATGATCATGGATCACTCTGAAGGGGAGACAAAGCTCTAAGTCCCCGAGGTGGTGTAATGCAGTCGGCATCAGATAAGCGAGCAGAAAGAGGCATGTAAGGGCTGGACTCGGGAGAAAGTTCCTTCTGCTTGAAGCCCCTCTTTTTCTCTTTTTTCTTCCAGATCGTGACATTAGCAAACCTGACAGAGTTAATGTGAAGAGTGGAAGGGGAGGTCGGTGTAGTTGCTGTGAAGATAGATAGGGAGTGTTTAAGGGAGGGATCAGAGAATGAAGGGGTGCCAGTAGGGCTGACAGGTTGGGTAGTGGGAGGAAGAGTCTGGCCACCAGCTGATAAAGGCGGGAAGTCAATAAGCGAGGAAAGTAATGGGACAGCGGGAATCTAAGAAGTATGATTGTGTGCCTCAAGAGAAGTCTGCGGAGCTGCAAGGGTAAGGGGATCAGGGGAAGTAGAATCCGAGTGGGTGGTTAAAACAGGAAGGGAGGAAGAAGGTGTAACCGAGAAAGGAGAAGGAACCAAAGTCTCTTTCTTATGCGACAGAATCAATCCATCCACATCATGTAAAAAATCATCAGACACAAAATCAGTGGGGAAATGAGGAGCGGGTACCTTACCTGGGGAGTGGCCGAATAAACCAGAGGAGTTTAAAGTACTATTCTCCTGGAAACCATCATGATCCGTGGACAAAGAACGCGAGCTTGTTCCCAATCCTTACCCAAGAAGGGAATGCTCTAGTTGAGATGCCTTTGTTCTTGGCACTTACATTCTTCAAGAGAGACATTGACATTACTAAGAAGTTATTTGATAGCAAAGCAAGACACTTCATACCATGGACAAAGCTTAAAGCATGCTTTGAGATCTCCAACCTTAGCAAAGTCATTTTGAACAAAATTAGAAGCTTGATAGATTGGATTTTATAATTATTAAGTTCGTTATGCATGCCCATTTACAAATGTTGAGTTCTAGTGTATTATGCAAAGAGGTAACAAAAGTGAGCGTCAACAAAAGTAAAAATGGTCCTCTTCAAAATCCCAACAACATTAGTAAGAACTATGCAACACTTTAAAAGACAGTAGATTAAGGCGATTAACAACAAGAACATGAAGGATCGTCTTCAAAGCCTTAATCTTAGACATAAACAACTAACATAACAATAAAAAAATGGGAACTAGAATATGATATTGTGTGTTGACTTGTTTTTATTGAGATTGATTCAAAATTAAATAAATCCTTTTGCTAGAGGAATAGAAATTGAACAATAATTTTATTATTATTTTACTTTTAATTTCGTGGAGGTTTCTTTTAAAAGTATTATGCTCAAAACAATGCAAATTCAAACTTGTTTGTAAATATTGTGAAACCTCTAAGGAAACAAAAAATAGTTTTACTAGTAACAGTAAAAGAGTTAAAGATAGTTGTAAGATTAACTTCATAACAGTGATAAATATATATATGTTTGCTTGGTTATAGATGTGATTAAATAAAATTAATAACAATAATAAAAGTGTTAAATTTATGTAATAAACATAAACATGATGAGTGGCTAAAAGCCAAGATATGGCCTAAGGCCTGGATCAAGAACCGTGCTCTGATACAACTGTAACAACCCACCCGGTTGTGCTCAAGTCTATCCAATTGAAGATAACTCCATAATAAAACAATAATTGATTAATATATAAAAGATGTTTTGCAATGAGGATGTAGGCCACGTATATAGACTTATATGGTGACTATTCACTAAAGTGATATCTCCCTTTGTTAAATTTATTAATGTTATGTTTTAATTTTTTATTATTATTGATTATTTAATATTATGTCTATTAAATGTATTTAGAAAGAATGTGATATTATGGTGAAGGTGTGGTTGAGCATAGGTATCTCAATTGAAAACTTCATCTAATGGATTTATTAGTAAAATTATTTGAATATACTAGTCTTTTAAATATATTTATTTTGTGTACGTTGTAGATAGAGTTTAGTGAGTCAGTTTTATTGATTGCCAACAATGTTATTGGGCATTTGGCTAGTTATATGCCAACATAATCCAATTTGGATCTCTATAGGTGAGGCACACTAATATACGCATCAAGTTTAATAGGGATGCCATCAAGGAATGTTGGAACACATCCTTGGGGTTGCCCCAAAAGCTTTTGCTTGGAAAAAAAATGTAGCTGTAGATAACCCCAAGCTTAATCAATTGAATCTTTCATCCAAGGCATGTAGTTGATGAAGAGGCCTTAGGTCACAAGTTCAAAGCCGATCAAATCCCTTGAGGTTCTCGGCTATTGATGTGACTATCTATTAAACTACCTTCTATCCAAATATTTTGAAAAAGAGGAGGATTCCACCTCCCCCCCGCCACTCTCTCTCTCTCTCTCTCTCTCTCTCTCTCTCTGTGATATATATATATATATCCTTTCCCCAAAAANTCGCACATTATCTTGTTGTTAAGATTATTATATCAGTGGCAGGAGCATTAGAGAAAGATGTCACTCTAATCATAATTCTTATTAATAAGATTTTGGAAGATGAGAACATAGATGCAAAGGATTATATAAGGATTGGCAAAAGAAATAGAGAAAGATGTTGCTAACATAATTATTTTTAATAAGATTTTGAAAGATGAGAACATAGATGCAAAGGCTTTGATATGGATTATCTAGTCCAATGGAATGATGGGATTACACTAGCAGTGAATTCTCCTCTCATTAGTGGAATTATTGAGAAAGTAGAACTAGAGAATTTGACGAAAGTAGAAAATTTTATCAGATGATAAGGGGAACACATGCATTTGTTATAGTTAGACACATCCAAGATTGTTAAAGAAAATATTGATTGGGTAGTGGTAATGTTCCCACTAAAGGATGCAACCATTAATGTTTGAAATCATAGTGGAAAGACGACAAAGGACTTTGTGGACAAAGCTATGATGGTTAAAGAAGACATTGATTGGGTAGTGATCATGTTGTCACTAAAGGATGCAACCATTGATGTTTGAAATCATAAAGGTTTTATAAATGATGAGGGCAACAAATGCATTATTTATAGTCAAACACAACTAAGATTGTTAAAGAAAATATTGATTGGATAAGTGGTCATGTTGCCATTAAAGGATGCAACCATTGATGTTTGGAATCATAAAGATTTTACAAATGATGAAGGGAACAATTGTATTTGTTATAGCTAGATACAACCCAGATGGTTAAAGAAAATATTGATTCAGTAGTGTTCATGTTGCCCCTGAAGGATGCAACCGTTGATCTTTGAAATCATGGTGGGGAGACAACAAAGGACTATGTGGATAGAGTTATGATGGTTAAAGAAAACATTGAATGGGTAGTGGTCATGTTGCCACTAAAGGACACAACCATTGATGTTTGAAATCATAATGGAAAGAAAACAAAGGACTCTATGGACACAACTAAAATGTTTAAAGAAATGTTGATTAGGTAGTGGTCATGTTGTCATCGAACCATTGATTTTTGAAACAATAGTAATCATAGTTGTAAGGCAACAAAGGACTCTATAGGCACTCTGAGTGCCCCGAAGTATGGATGGCAAAGTGTAAAACACAAAAGGGCAAGTTTTGTTCAAAGTGCACAGAAATCGAGGTGGGCAGAAAAATCAAAGAATTTGGTACAGTCATTTAATGCTGAAATAAATGTTGTTGTAAATTAATTTTCTGCCTGATAAATGCTGCAATAAAATTTCTCTTGGACTAGTTTTCCCCCTGGTGGGGGTTTTTCCAAGGTCACATTGACCAAATTTCTGTTGTTTTATGGGTTTATCAGTGTGTTGTTTTTTATGTGATTTTTCCGTTGCTACAGACTTAGTTTCAGTGTTTCAGCTTGTTGGGTTATTGATTTAAATGGATGAGATGTTTTTTTATTAATGACAAGTTTTAAGTCTGAAATCTAGGTAAACTAAGTGTTTGACAAAACTCTGAAATTTTTGTCAATATTTCTACATACATTGCATGACAAACTATTAGTCTCACCATAGTAGTGCTGGGAGGGGATTTTGAAAAGGTATAGTTGTGGAAATATTTGAGAGTGTAGTTGGAGTCGATGATGGAGATGTTGCTTGGTGAATTCATTGCGTAGTCTATTTATTTGCAAATGATAATATTAGCACATATGGGATGGGGCTATATTTTCTTCGCAACATCCAGAGTAACAAGAAGCTTGAATAGACTGAACATTTCATTCAAGAGACACACAAGACAGACCCTTTGAAAAGGGCCTATAAAACGAGTTATCAAAGCTATCAACCAAGAAGTACAAGCATAGCAAGAAACTCTGAATGTTGATTTCAAATGAGAATGGAAGGCCTCCAAACATGTTGGAGAAAAATATCAATAATTCATTGTTGGTAAGGTTGGCGGGAAATCCATCCGAATGTATCAAAAACTCGAATGGTGATGGAGAATATTTTTAATCTTGAATCACCAACCAGCAAAGAGAAGAAGAATCATTGTTACAAACATCATAATATCAATGTCATCAATACAGAAGAAGGTACAGAGTTCAAGGAAGACATTCATGAACATCCCTCACTGATACAATCTGAACTGTCGAAGTGACTACGAACGAGAAATGTATGAAAAAACACAACCAAAAGAAGCAAAATTCCGGTATAAGTTTGGAATTAGTATCTAGTAATTCCTCTTGGTGTTCAAAGAAATAATGAATAGTAGGTTTTTTATATTTATTATGGTTCATGCTTGGCTACAATCAATGTGCTAGCAAGGGCTAGACAAAATACACAAGATACACCAAGGGAGTCAAAACTCAAAAATAGTATGACCAATTACTTCCAATGCATCAAATATCTCACTCTTATAAGTTATGTTGCACAAGTTTCCACATTGGGGAACAAGGGATAGGGGTTTCTAGAACGACTTTTGCAAATTTTTGAAATTTTAAGAGAGTGGAATTGAAAGATGGTTATATATATATATATATATATATATATATATATA
>LPNX010028645.1:54165-91150 GCA_001517045.1 Pseudotsuga menziesii
TTTTGATTGTGAGATAAGGAACTTCTTCATACAACAATTTAAATCTACAACCTTCTAAAAAGATACACATACTCTTAACCATTAAACCACTTATCTATTAGAGCCACTTATTTTATTACAGAAACAATATTTTCCATTTACAATATTATCGTTACAATAAGTCATAATAAACATCAACCTTACCGAGATAAGTAAGAGATAATATAAAGTGTCATCAACGCTATTCTTGTCACCTCGACAAAATGGCTCGTCTTATTTTCATCTATCCATCATCCATCCATCTTGACATGATCTTCTTTCTTGATACTAATATGATATTTTTATTACTCTTTCCAGTGGAAAAATGATGCAGCGTGTTTGCAGTTACAAAACCATCGAATCGTTTGAAACACTGGTTTTAAAGGTGGGAACAGGTCCCATGCAACACCCCTTGTAAGTTACAAAGGGAGATGAGGAACAGAAATATAGCTAAAAACATTATCGACTTGGGGGAAGGACAGTCCACACTATCGCTCCCCGGTATCACTGACTTTCGGATATAAAATATTTGCTGAGAGAGATGGAGAAGCCTCAATATTAAGTCACTCACAGTAGAACTTCCAATGAAGTACTCCTATGATAGAACAAGAAGGTTGCAAAGAAAAGCAAGAAATATTGCAGACACAAGCACCCAATAGATTGATCAGTCAAAACTTGAAAGCACTGAGATGTGAGTTTCTAGATCACAATCAGACTCATTTTGAGAAATCCCACATAAATTTTTAGCATCTCCAAGGCGCGTCTACATTGGAAACTGCACATACTGATTCTTCCCTGAGCTGATGCCAATATTGGAGTCCATTTACATATATACAAGGTCCTGTCAATAAAAAAATCATTCAATGAGAGTAATATTGCAACAAAATAATCCATCTGTTGAAGACTTCCAAGAAAAGGGTGAAACAAGCAACACAAGGCACAGCGAGAATAGAGTCTAGACCTCCAAGCGGCCAGCTTTAACAGGCAATTCCATGAAAACACAACCTGTGTTACAAGCTTCAAAGTGGATTCATAAAGAGGGCAGAGAGGACAAGGTAGAAGTTGGGGAACAAATGACTATAGTTACATTAGTAACACATAGGACGAGGCAGTTAGCTGTAGATTAGGATTACTTAAAACTTCGTAATAGGTGACGTATGGATTATAGACCTTAAAGCGGCTAGCTTTAACAAGCAATTCTATGAAAACGCAACCTGTATCACAAGCTTCAAAGTGGATTCACAAAGATGGCATAGAGGACAGGGTAGAAGTTTGAGGAACAAAGGACAACAGTTATAATAGTAGCGCATAGGACACCTAATTTTTTGGAGGCAGTGAGTTGTAGGGTTAGGATTACTTAGATCTTAGTAATAGATGAAGTACGACCATAAATAGTTACTTAAAAAACTCATAACCATGTGCCATAACTTAACTTGACTACAAACAGTCTTGAGTTGTGTTCGGAAGTCCGTGGGGTGGGATAAGAGGCGACATACCGGTGAAGACTCACCTCCAAGAGTTACTATTGACGGATTCATCAAGTTTCTTTGAGTCAAGTCGTCCGCGTGTCCCTCCATTTGTAACACTCCATGTCCAACAACGAAGGAAGAAAAACTTGTGTATATTCATTATACCCTCAAATCAGAGTTCAGGGTTTTTTAAATCTAGTTGCCTAATGCATCCACAATTAACATGTCTGATTATCAAACATTTTTTTATCAAGCTAATGAACTAGTAAAGCATGCAGATGGATTTATACTGAGTACATATATTACTTGTTATTTGTTAAATGTCTGATTATCAAGCAGTGTTTAGCTTAACTAATGAACTAATAGAGCATGTAGCCTACTTTAACCTACAACTAAAATTTACAAAATGATGTTGGCAGATTCAATGCCCAACCGATGTAAAATGTGTAATTCTCATTCAAATTGGGAATATGAGTTACAAAATGATTTCTGTTGCCAGATTTCTGTGGTTGTTGGTTTCAGATGATTTCGGAGAATCCACAGTAACAAAGTGACTAAGTCGACGTTTCGAATCTATATCAAGATTCATCATCAGGACGCAATGTCAAAATGATATTTGCAGATTCAATGCCCAACATATGTAAAATGTGTAATTCTCATTCAAATGAGCCAAGTTTTGGGAATATTGATTTTTTGGGCTCGCATTCCAAGAGATAATGATTGTTAATAATAATATTTTTAACTCCATGAAATGTTGAAGCAATTCAACCAGCGTGTATTTGCATTGAACCTAGGTCAGCAAATACATTTACCAGTAACTTTGTAGTGTATATTGAGTTTTGGGGCTTTTATTACAAGAGTTAAAAATTATCTGTAATAATATTTTAACTCTGCAAAATGTTAAGCAATTCAACCAGCATGTATTTGCATTGAACCTTGGTCATCAAGTAACTTTGTAGTGTAATATTTGAAGTTGACAACACAATCTATGAGAAAAATGTATCTGATTAGATGATTAGATGTTTAGAGCTAATAAATATGGCTAAACTCACATTACCAAAACAAGATGCATATAACAACTTTATATTAAGGAGGTGTATTCTACAACCCACTATTGAAGAGATTGTAACATCCACCATATGTCAGTCGATATATGTATGTATCTATGCTAATAGAAAAAGAGAAATTCTAAGACCAACTAATATAGTACAATCTATTTACATAGCCATTTTACACAGCCAAAACATCACGGATTTCTTGACAAATCATTTACATGAAAACCCCAACTCCAATACAATTATATCAAAAGACGAACCAATCCTCGTTGTGCAACCAATGACGTAATTGCTCTTCCAGAAAGTGAAAACTTTATACAATATTTCTTGCACAAGAGCCATAGCACATGAAAAATAAAAACTCGTGTAAGTGATAACCTGGAGTCATTCCAGTGACAGCGAAAAGGTAATTTTATTCCAGAGAGTGAAATCTTTATACAATATTTATTGCACAAGGACAAACCAAACAATATGCTTGTAAACTTGAAAATTTGAAATTAATTCCACCTTTGTATCTGATGAAACCTAAATAATAAGGCCCTACTTAGTTGATGGAAGTGTTAACAACTCCAGTGAACGTTTCAGATAATCCACTGCAGCAGGTACGTCATCAAATGCAAGTGATCCAATGGCAAGCTTTGCTGCCTTGTGTGCCTCAGCAATTTTCTCAGGGGCTGGCTGGTAGTTTCTATCACAAGAATATGCAACAGCTAGGGCAGCTCCTGGCACAGTAGAGATATGCTCTGGCTGTCTTCTTTCAGCATATGCTCCAGTAACCGAAGTATGATGTGTGTTAGGTTGGTACTCTGGATTTGGTTGAGGATTCCAATGATAAGGGACTGTCCCGGGGTGACTACCATTTGTATTTTGATAATATGAAGCATTGGAAGGGTAAGAGCTATGGCATCCTGATTGAGAATCCAGACTCCCAGAAGGATTAAGCCGGGGAGGATTTGTGTTCTCATGTGATGAAGTTGTTGATGAATAAGGATATGCTGCACCCAATTGCCCAGTATGGGTATCTTGGACTGCAGCTGGCATGGTATAGTAGGATGGTGCATATGCAATTGGGCTGCCCTGAGAATACTCTGAAAATTCCTGTGGGGTCTGTAAATGAGAACCATGGACTGCTGTTGTCTGATAATCCGGGGGCGAAAAAGTTGGATCTTGGACTGTCGTTGTCTGATACTCCGGGGCAGAAAAAGCTGGAGTTGTGCCCATCTCATCTGCAGAATAGTGTTGAACACTTCTTGGGAATTGAGATGGAGATTCTTGCTCTCCTCCTGCATCTTGAACCGGCTTTTCTGAATCTTTTGGCTTTCCTGCTTGAGACTTGTCTGGCCAAAATTGTTCAGATGATTTCTGAAAGGCAAACAACTTATGAGCAAATATCAACCAATAACAAAATAAATTCTAAGCTTGAATTTATTTTCAAAGAACCAAGCCCAACAGAAACAAAGTTGACAATGTCCTTGCAAAAGAAAGAGAAAACATTCAGCACGTAATGATAAATCAGAAACCAAGTGAAAATAGTTTTGAACAGTTTTAAAAAATAGCATTCACTGGTACTCCTCCAGATTAACCTATTGGATACAAATCTGACATATACTAATAAAAGACATGGACATCAACATGCACCGGAAAAGATGAATGAATAAGGATAGCACCATATGAATTCTACAGTAACCAAAACGACCATAGTAAACAAAACAGAACTACCACAAGTCATTTACATTTAATCAAGCACAGAGGTGTTTACAACCAACAAGAAACTTAACTTGAAATTCCATAACTTATGTTGAATAGTTGGGGTGCCTCCTGACAACAAAGGCGTGGGTCCTTCTATGCATTTTTGGGATGTGACTTAGCCAAAATTCAAATGCTGATAGTAGTAAGTACTGCTGCTACTACCAAGATGGACCTAGAATATTTCTCTGTGTGGATCATCACATGATTGCCCCTATACAAGGCATGGATAAGGATATGACGTGCTCATGGTAAACCCACATACCACCCTGCTCATTATAATATAATAATGGTTTTCTAGATTTAATAGGAGCATCTTTTAAGACATTTTAAAATGTAAAGATACTTACATCTCTTTCCAATGAAACATCCATAGGTACTGACAGATCTTCATCACCGTCAGGAGGGCCTGGTTCTGGTCTCCTTCCCTCTTTTATTGCTTTCCGTATCTCTGCAGCCTTCCAGACTGCATATTTCTGCTTCTGTTCAATCTGTTTATTTGGTCATCAAGAAAATAAGAAACCCTGTCAAATATGATTCAAAAAGTACATGGTGTAAGTTTCAAATCACTGAAGCATCATACAGCAGAATAAGATGGAATGGAGATAAACTAATAAGATGAGAAATGACTCAAAGAAACAATGCACGAATGAAATCATTAAAGCGAAACACAAGAAGGAATATTAACTACTATCTACTACTATCCCAGATAGTGATGCATAGGGAAGGAGCACAGTAGAGAACCTACAAGTTCTGATGAATTTAAAATATTGAAGATATTCAGTAAGCACAAGGAAAGGAAGACTCACTTCAGGTTGCAGTTCACCAAACTGATGGAGAATCTCAAAAAATATGCTTGCTGCATAAAACGTCTTTGCAGAATTCCTGAAATACAAATAGGAATGCTGTCAAATGTCTAAAACCTGTATATGTAAATTCAAGATACTATACATTCTCCCATATCATTGACATCAACCATACACATCAAACTAATAATCTCTTTAAAGCAAGTATCTACTTCAGATACTTAAAAGCTGGCAGCGAGCCTGAGGAGAAGTAAATCATAACATCATTGACTAGATTGGACACTGAGAAAACTACACATAACTATTAAACATCCAAACATTGCTTAATAGCCATAAACACAAATAAATCATGCTGAAATGGTCATACAAGTCTGCCCGCCCTGCTCTATCTTGTTTGTCAGCTTTTGCGAAAACATTCGAAGCAAAGCCCTCCACATAAAGATTATCATCAGGACCCAACGTCAAAGCCTTCCTATCCTGCGTAATAAAACAAAAAAAGTCGTAAGAACACATATGCATTTTTTAAAAACTTAATAATAATGACTCTTAAATCTATCGACCAAAAGGTATCTAGACATTGCTCTACCTTTAAGATATGGATTTTCTTTTTGAAAACTTAATTTGAAGTTGGCTCATTTAAATATATCAAATATCAATATGCAGTCAATTTCCTAAATCCCTCAAACAAAAGGTAGCTTGAAATTGCTCTACATGTAAGGTTATTGTTTACAATGCCTTCTGATCTCTTCCGGATAACTTGTACTCAAATTTGGAAGAAGTGAAGTTCCTAACTACTAGTCAAAATCTCTCTATAATCATGTTTTTATCACCCTAGTTTTGCCAAAAACATCTCATAAAGTTCATATGTTTTCGGACATTGGAGCTATCACTTATCTGCTGATGATTATCAAGTCTTCGGTAGATGAAAATTCAAAATATACAACATTTACTTGTGTAGATGGATATCTGTCTAGATTCCTAGTTATAGTACTTGCAAACACCTACAATCAATGGTCCCTGTGCTTTTCATTTTATAAAGTTAGTTTTTCGCCTGGAGAGGCACCTTTAGTATTTCATGAGATAGATCTTCATTCCTCAAATCTGATACTCTGATAACTCTAAACCAGTTCTGTAATTCCTACGCTCTTCTCATCTCCAAGAGAGTGTGCAAATAGACTGGTAAATAGAGCCACCTTAGGTTCAAACTACATCCAGTTCCTATCTCCAAAAGAGAAAAAACAGAGATTGGTTAAAAAAGCCAGCTTGGTTCAAATTACACCCGATTATACATAACTAAGATAGAATTTGTGTAATGCAGCCTTTGTTGATCCTGTAGATAAGAAATCTGTTCAGACAAACATAATTTCTCAGCCCTAGGAAACTCATTAAAAGGAAAGAGATTCAATGTCCTTTGACAAGAAAAAAAGATTTAATCCGAAAAAATGAGAATGAAAGTGTAGATTCAGACAGCTCTGGAACCAGTGATCTAACACAGAGCATTCAAACAATGGCAAGTCATATCATTCTCTAGAACATCCAACTCTCTCTACTATGGATCCTATACTTTATGGTGGAAAGAGTAGTTCTCATCTTACTATTATTCAAAGATGACTGAAAAGAAAGATCTGTTAGCAATATTCAACTAGAGACATGTATTGTCTTCAATGTTGCAGTAAGAGTTAAAGTGCTCTTTAGGTGCTTTCTATTCAAATTGCACTCTAGATCCACCAGTACATTCCTTTTAATAGAAAGATATGGCTTTCTTTTCGCTGTTCATTCAAAGCAATCTCTGCTATGAAATGAAAACAACAGGAAGGAATGTCAGACCCTCACCTTTTCTATATAATAAGGCAAAAAAAGAAATCCTAAGCAAATTTGAGAGTGCAAGTGTAAATTCGGAGAGCTTTGGAAACAGTAGTCTAACAAAGAGCATTCAAACAATGCCAAATCAAATCATACCACAATGAGCACTCAAACAATGGCAAATCAAAACATTCTCGAAAACATCCAACGAGTTGCTTAGCCAAAAAGCAACCAGTTTGAGCATTAGCCTCATCGTGATAAGTGGAAGTTTAGTTCCAAAAATACATTAAATAAATTTGTATGCCTGAATGTGAATAATGCAATTTAAAAGTTATCAATATTAAATACATGCATATTATATATGCCATTTCAACAACCAGAAATGTTAAATATTAAAAATACGTGCCATGTTAGTACTTGTGGATTGCTTATTACTTCCTAAATTTTATTTTAATGTTTAGGATAGTTAAAAACAATACAAATTACATATACATGAAATTTTCCATTTTAGGGAATTTTGAAAATGTCGCTGTTTTATAAATCCATATTTGGGGAAGGGATCAAAAGGTAGCTTGAAATTGATCTATGTAATATCTCGATTTTGACCCCTATTGCATTAAAATTGTACATGATGTAAATATAGTTATTTAATCATGGTGAGGAGCTCAAAACCAAGGCCCCACCATCGATTTAGCGTTTTATGTATCGGCAATTAAAATCGATACCTATGGTTCTCGTGCTAGCCAAGCACATTATAAATTTAGACATAATGTAAATATGCAATTTAATAAAATACCCACAACTAGCTATGTCAATGCAACAAGAGATGGGGGCATTGATTTCGCAAGGAATAGGGAGGAGAATTATTCAAACCCTTGAGCCAATAGTGTAAAGCCAAATGTCGATCAGAGAACCCATAAAACTCTCAACTACCTTTTTTGTCTTATGCACCCAATCATTTATTTCTTCCATAAGTTGGTTGAAGCAGTTAATGCCTTGGGAATGGAAGAGTATGGCAGTCAAAATTCGTATTGGGAAGCCATCAGTTTTGGGAAAACGAATTTTTTACTTATGGGGCAAGAAAACTCCAAGAAATGGATGCACATTCCATTCCTCACTCACGTTTTTCATTTCCTCATGCAGCTGGAGCCTAAGTCACCTGGTTCGAGTTCGTGTTCGAATTCGACAACCTTGAAATTCGGCAAAAAATCAGCACTTTAAAATTTGGCAATAAAAATCGACATAAAATTCGGCATTGAGTTCGAATGACTAAAAAATATGGAAAATAACAAATATATGAAGATTTACAATAAAATTCATTATGCTCATTAAAATTTAAACTATAAACATTAAACACATCAACTGATAGTGATAGAATCATAAAAATAATGAAGTTATGAACACATCAACATTGAATCACATAAATAAACATATGGCATCAGAAATGATTAAACATATATTTTGAAAACATTAGAGACTATATCTTAATTGAAATTTAAAAACATGTTAATAAAGTGATAAAACGTAATATTAAAATTTCATCAATATTTATGCTAGCAATTGTTTATCAAAATAGCATACCAAAAAGAAAATAGAAGTCTAAAGTTAGAACGAGAACTAAAGTCGGATGCTGGATTTGGAACTTGGAGCGTGGAGGTCGGATGTTGGAGATCCGTCACCAATCGCAGTTGCACTGTGCAGCCGCGGCCCGCAACACTGAGCAGACTACAGTTGGGAGTCGGGATTCGGGAGTTGGTTCTTTCTTTTTGGAGACTAGGAAGCTCTGCACATGTGCACACTTTTTGAGCTGGCGATGGCCCGATGGGAGCCTGGGAGGCTTTGCACAATAGCATGCAAACTATACTCTGCTGTGGAGGCTCTGCACAACGCAGACTACACTCTGCACAATAGCACGACCGTCGATGCTCCCACAAAACCTTTGCTGTGAGCTGGTGCCTGTAGGCTATCGTAGTTTGAGTTCACACTACTCGGAGTTTGAGTTCACGCGCGGAGGTATGCAGTGGAGGTAAGGTTTTAGTCAACGAATTTAGGGTTATCTTTACCCGCCCAACATGAACACCAACGTTTTTTTTCCCGGTTTCTAAATAAATTCATCGAATTTATTCGTCTTCAAAATCGCCGAACAAAAACATTCAAAATCGCGTTTCTAATCGGTGAATCTGAACGATTAAAATCGACAGTGGCAAAAAAACGGCGAATTTCGAACTTCAAGTCGAAAAATTGCCGAACACAGTGACTTAGGCTGGAGCTAGCTGGGAGTTTCCTTCACGTTTTTCTGCTGTTTTCCTCATTTTCCATGGCTGGGAAATCTGTTTTTGTGTTGCTCAGTGGTTGGGAAGCAAAGATTCACGATTTGGGGGTTTATGGAGGTCGTTTATGTCCCTAAAAGGCCCATAAATGTTTCTGAAATCGAATTGCTCTCCTAGAGTTGTTTACTCCCATTTACCAATCCGTTTTTGGTTGACAAGACGTTTTTCTTCATACCCAGCATTTGTGTTTTGTTATTATGTGCACCCTTGTTTTGGTCTAAAAGACTTAAGAGTGGAAGAGGCCCAGAATTGGCTTGATAAATCTAGTGAAGAGAGGAACCTTACAAAGGATCAAGAGGGGCTGGCTATTCTTCTATGCACACCCTGAAGAGCACTCGAAGGGAAGGTATGGCCTAAGGAACTGTGTAGCAGTGAAGGGAATACTTCCTTGTGTTGGATGTGTAGGTATTGAGGAGGTCAAGCTAGATAGATCTTGTGAAGGTGTCCATGGCTCTGTGGTTGAGCTCACTAGCTTAGCAATTCTACCTTTCCATTGCCTTAGCAGCTTGATAAACCGAATTGTAGATTGGCTTGGCTGAAACTTCATGTGTATTTCTTTCCACTGCCTTAGCATCCTGATAAACCAAATTGTAGATTGGCTTGGCTGAAACTTCATGTGTATTTGGCTATGTGTGAGACTGTTGTTCCTTAGTTCCTTGTGGAAATCATGCCCAGCTCGGGGGTGGCAGTTGTGCTGAGAGATTGATGAGCACAACTGGGCCACTGGCCTATGGTTGGGTGGAACATTGCAACGACATAGCTAGTTGCGAGACAGCTCATTTTCAAGATAAGTGCTCTTTTGTATTAATCCTGCAATGTAATTTGTTTAAGAATTATTATGAACATATTGAATGCTTGAATGAATGTATTTGCTTCTGCTTTATTTTCATATGATATATATATATATATATATATATATATATATATATACTTTCAATGCATTATTGTNGGGCTAGATGCCTGATTTGATAGACAGAGCAGTCCAGTCGCATCCTCTCTCTCGGCGAGTAGAGGGGAGGGGACGTGACAATCTACATGTAAGGTTATTGTTTCACTATGCCTTTTGATCTCTTCCGGATAACGTGTACTCAAATTTTGGAGGTAGTGTAGTTCCTAACTACTAGTCTTAATCTCTCTACAATCATGTTTTTTAGCACCCTAGTTTTGCCAAAAAAAATCTCATAAAGTTCATATGTTTTTCGGACATTGGAGCTATCACTTATCTGCTGATGATTATCAAGTCTTCAGTAGATGAAAATATGGGTATGTACAACTCTATAGAATGGGCAGTCAAATCACTGCATGAAGGTGGTCCCTTACGACACAAACAAAGAGGTCTTACACATCAATTTTATGTCTTACTAGGCTGTGACAAATTAGGTTACTATTATTATGATATGTGTCATCGATCACCTTTGTATCATATATAAATGCAAGATGTGTCAAAACATTTTATCTATGGGTCTTTCACTACAGCTAAGGCTAGAAAACCAGGGATGAAGCTATAAGAAACACTAAAGGCCATGTATCATCCTTTTGTGTCTACATATGTATTAGATGCTTATATATATATAATATTTGCCAGCCCAGCTAGAACTATAGAAGGAAAAATAAAAAGGAAGACAATATGCTGGTCAGCCATGGCCCACATCCAAATGCCTTCCCGGTATTAAAGCTGTGGGACAGGACCAAAAAATATACATTTGATGATGATATTCAACCAGAAATGATCCAGTGGGTACTCGTTCATATCACACAGTGAACACTGTCCAACAAGCTAGGGGCTCTGCCATAGTTAGATGTATATATAGTGCAGACTTGGTTGCTTGGTTGGTAATCTGCTTCAGTGAGGATTCTTTGCTCCATCTAGATATTTAAGAATCGTTTTCACATGCACCCCTGGAAAAATAATAGGGCTCAAGAAAGGTGAGGTGTTGTAATTTGCACATACAGCCAGATGATGAAACAACTTTGCCATGCGTCAACCTTATTAAGACTCGTGTTCTCTTTAACCGTATGGATGGCAACAAATATCATTCAATAAACTGCTACTGATATAGGTGGCAGAGTGCCACATTCTGAAACGCCTAAGCCAAGATCAATCCTGTTACCTTCCTCTTTTCACTTTTTCACATACAATCATATAGGGCACATATTTGTTTAGCGGTATGGATTGTAATCAGATTGGATTTCATTATGAAATCATGCTAAACGTGTGTGTTTCGGGGGCTAATCATTATGACGTGGCAAGGTTTTCATTTCTGTGAGTGGTTCAAGAAACATGTCCTGATGGGCAGCAACGCAAAGAGCGATTTTTTTTGGCTTACGTGCCAGGTCTGGGTTGCTAGTTATTCTGCAAAAATAAACTAGGACTTGCACACGGTCTCATCCCTTGAAACTCATGACATGGGGATAGGGCAGACCTCAGCGACAATAGAAACCCCCACGGACGGTTTAACACTTACCTGTGAACCAACGCCCCATCAGCGCACGAAATTGAAATCGTGACAACATGCAGATTGGCAATCAAAACCCTAAATCAATCACAATTCCTACAACATACAACCCCAAAAATAAATGCCCAAAAATCAACATCCGCTTCAAAGACACAGCTCCATGGTTCGTCCACTTCCCACAATTCTTAATAAACCTTCTATTTCCATAACTTACTCTAACAGTCCTTAAGATCCATTTCCACACCCAGTAATATTAGGGCTGAAATTATTCTCTCTGATGAAAAAAATCCCATCTTAAACCAAGAGATCCAGAATTACCTTCTCCAGCTGATTCATCAAGGAAACCAGCAGGGCGTTTGTTGTTTTGGTCTTTTCCTTTTGGGGAATCTTCAGCCCTCGTTCCATTGCATATAGACGGCCTGTTCATTGAAAAAATTACAGTATGGAAATAGGAATCGTAAGACACACAAAAATTACACAGTAAATATAGAAGATTTAGAGACGTTTTCGATTAAAACTGATGATATGAATTAGTTACGTACAATAATAGGCCACCAGATGCTCATGCTTCTGCAGCTCATCGGCTCTCTGAAGATAAGGGAGTAATATTTTTGCAGGCTCGGCGTTGCTCCCCATGGTTGCTCTGTATTGCACTTCGAGAGGTTGAAAGGGGGATGAACGATCTCAACTGCGATCAACAATCAGCAATCTGGAAATGCCAACACAATAAAGAGAAAGAAAAAAGGTTTGCAGCTGCCAATGGAACTGCATAACCATAAACAGGAAAAATGAAATGAAACATAGATTGTTCTAACACCATTAAGAAAAAGGCTTTGAATTGGTACTCTCAACCGGCGGCTTACTTCTTAACTAAGGTTCCCGGGAATTTTCTTTTTAACTAAGGTTCCCGGGAATTTTCTTTTTCAAAGACCAATAGGTCCACTCAATTATCGAAATACTCTCATGCTAAACTAATCTTTAAATATCATCGTATCTCATTTTGTTCGGTTCTTTCTTTTCTTCTTTTTTCTCATAAAGAAAAAAACATTTACTTGATATTCATTAAAGAATCAAAGAGCCTATGATATGTCATCCCAAAACATGGGTTACAATCAAAAAGGTGGATCAAAAAGTAGCATGCTTCTGATACTTCAAGAACAAGTCACAACTCAGCAGAGCTCTATGGGGGAGGACAAGTGCATTTCCAACAAATACAGAGTTCCCATCAGTAAAAACTGTCACTCTAAACCATATCTACCGTGCACAAAAGAGTGCAGAGCTGCAATCTAAAAGAGCCCGCTCCAAAACAATCAAAAAGGGTGCAAGAAAAAAAGAAGTACATGCTCCAGTATTGGGCTCAAATGAGCATGAAACTATCGTGAGAGGCCAAAAGACCTTCAATAAATTCAGAGTAACTACCTGATCCCGAAGCCAAAGAAAGAGCTTTTTTAGAAAGGCAGTCTGCTAGCTGATTGTATTCACGATAGATATGGCAGAAAGACAGCTCTAGAAAGCAAGAGCAAAGCTTTCTAGTGTCCCTACACCAGTGTTGGAGTTCAGGTGGAGAAAGGGTGGCAGTACCCTTTGCCCAATTAATAATGACTGAAGAGTCACCAAATATCTTGAGTGTGAGTATCCCCATCATTTGGGCTGTATGCATAAGGGCCCAAAGCCCAATCAGTTCTGCTTTAGTGTTGGTGCAAAATCCCACCCCCAATGCAAACTCGAAGGAATGTGACTCGTTCAAGAACAAATAGAAGCCAACACCTCCAACATTTTTTGCAGATGCCCCATCAAAAAATCCACAAGGATAGACAAGTACAAGGCCCGGACCCAAGGCTCTTGATTTTTTTACCTTAATTACAGGAGGACAATACATTTGCGAGGAGTATGCAGTCTGTTGGATTAAGCTTATGACATGCACTTTTTTCCCTTCAAAAATAAAGATGTTTCTTGCTTTCCAGATAGCCCACATGGTGAGAAAAGGGAGATAGCAGTAAGCTGAGTGCTTTGAAAAGCTAACAGTCCACTTTTCCAGAAACGAGCAGAGATTATCAGACTGGAAGGAAGGTGTAATATGGTGTTGTTAGCTTAGGATAGAGAGTACGTTCTTCCAAACAGAGCAATGAAAAAATAGATGTTGAACACTATCTTCATCCTTGCTGCAAAGTGCACAGATACCATGCCCAGTCCAGCCTCTCTTCCAGAGATTATCCCATGTAAGTAACTTGTTCATCAAAGCCAGCCAAATAAAACAACAAATTTTCCTGGGCAGAGTGCCAGACCAAATAAGTGTAAGTAATCTGCTACCAGTCAGGGGTGATGACGAAAGGACAATGCTATCATAAACCAGTTTTGCAGATACATATCCATCGAACTTGTTATATGCCCAAATCAGAGAATCAGACTGTGAATTGAGGTGAACACCACCAAATTCCAGACTTCTCGTGAAGGTGTCCCAAGCAAGTTTCCAATCCCCAACAACGCAGAGATCCTCAGCCGTGTACCAATACTGGTGTAATCCCGGAAGGGTATTATGTGCCTGAGAGAGTGTGGTAATATCCATATCCTCTAAGAACTCTCGAAACCCTGCAGGCATTGAGTGTGAGTTGGATGCACCAATAATAGGGTCAATGCCTATAAGAACATCTTTACCATTCCCCACTTGCCAGGCAAGGCTTCTACCAAGCCAAGGGAGGGTTAGCAAGAACCCCTTCCAAGTAACTGATACTCCACGAAAGTTGAAATTCTTACCTCTGAGCCAAGCCACTACCGAGAGCTTCTTCAAGTATTTGCTGATAAGAACTTGATGCCATATCCCATCATTGTGTATAACCATTCAAAGATTTTTTAATCTAAGTGCAATGCTGAACCAATACAAATTCTTAATGCCCCATCCCCCTTTCTCATTCAGCTAAGAGAGGTGCATCAAATTGGACAGATGATACCTGTGTTTGTTCCTTGTAGAGCCCCATAAAAAGGCAAATGTTAGACTTCTGAGTTTATTCAATACAGAAATAGGAATGGGAGCAAGGCCTAACCAATAGACTAGGATACTAGACAACACTGCTTGTATGAGGATCAGACGGCCACCAAGTGAGAGAAGCTTATGTACCCAATGAAAGATTCTGTTTTCGAATTTTTGAATCAGCCAATTCCAGTCACTGACCTTATACCCCAGAGGCTTGAGATAATAGCCAAGATACTTAAAACCAGTAATGATAGGCTCCATTTTATAGGGCAATGCCCGAGCAATGTCAGTGCGGATATCAACATCCACATTGTTGTAGAGAAAGCATGATTTGTCCAAACTAATGCACATTTCCGAAGCCTTACAGAAAGTACTTAAAATAACATCGAAATCCATCCACTCAGATAAGGTGCCAGTGCCCAGCAGGATCACATCATTCACAAATAGGAGATGTGTAAGGGCAAGAGTAGAAGAGATCTTAATACCTTTAATGAGACCATGATCCCTTGCATCAGCAATCAAGAGGCTGGGCCCTTCAATAACAAGTATGAAGAGCAAGGGTGATAAGGGGTAGCCCTGTCTGATACCTCGAGAGGCAGCACAGAACATCGAGGGAGTACCATTGATAAGAACTGCAAAATTAGTTGAAGTAAGGCATCCCATTATCTAGTTTACAGCCTAGAGAGGTACCCCAATCTGGATCAGAATGAGTCGAATGAAGGACCAATTTACTCGATCAAATGCCTTCACCAAGTCCAATTTGAGGATGAGAGCACAAGAATTCTTGGTTTTCACAATGTGGAGAGTCTCCTGTATTATGGCAATAGGTTCAACAATCTAGCAATTTTTTAGAAAACCATATTGTTCTTTGGATATATGGGAGTCCAAGAAAGGCTTAAGCCTCACAACAATAACCATCGAAATCAATTTGTATAACAAATTGCACAAGGAGATAGGCCTAAAATCTGCGAAGGTTAAAGGCTTCTCCCTTTTAGGGATTAATGCAAGGAAGGTAGAGTTCAATGAGGGAGGAATATAGCCCGAAACCCTAGCACAATCCACTGTAGACAATAATTCATCACCCAAAAAGTCAAAGAAGTGTAGATAAAATTTGACAGGCTAGCCATTAGGGCTGGGGCTCCTATCTTTTTTGAAAGAGTGTAAGGCACTTTCAACTTCAGACACTGTAACAAGTTGTATGAGACAAGAAGCATCCACATGATAGATCATATTGGGGTAAAGTAACACAACCTTAAGCTGTTCCAACAAGCAGGTCTGATTGTCATCTCTAAAAATATTAGCAAAATGACTATGTCCCAACTCCTTTAAAGCAGTCTCATCCTCAATGTTGTGTCCCTCATCATCCATAAGGGACCAAATAGAATTTTGATTCCTTCTTCCATATGCCAGTGCATGGAAATACTTGGTGTTTGAATCACCATATAGTGCCCACTTAGCACGAATTTTAAGCTGCCAAGTCAGAAGGAAGTGTTCCAAGAGCTTCTTCTTTTTTGTTCTGAGCTGAGACAGGGACAACTGTTCCTCATGGGAGAGAATACCAAAGGAGGAGCAAGAGAGTAGGGTATTGATATCCTTATCCAACCTGTGAGACTCGGACTCCAAAATAGTGCCTTTTTCCTTGATCCAGTCCTTTACATCCTTCTTAAGGGATTGAATTTTATGGGTAAGGAGATCCAAATCAAAACCAGAAGAATGAGGAGTCAGTCTAGGCCATCTCTTAGAGACCTAGGAGATGGAATCCGGGTCCATAAGCCAAGATCTGTTGAATTTAAATGGGTAATTACAGGACCCCAACAATTTATTCCACTCAAAGCAAATAAGGTAGTGATCAGAAATATCGGTATGGTGAGTCCACACATGATGAACCATGAGGGAGGGGATCAAAGACAGGCTATTAAGAAGCGGTCTAATCTTTTGTTAATCCCTTCAACGCCTACCCTGCCATTCCTCCAGGTGCGACCAGCGCTGGGAGGGGCAATATCTATAAGTCCCGTAGAATCAAAAAGGAGTTTGAAATGTGAAGTAAGTGGGTCTAAGACAGCCCGCTTCCCCCAGGTCTCAGAAGCTCTCATGGTTAAGTTAAGGTCCCCACCAAAAATTAGGTTGGGATAATTAAGAAGTCCCCCACTGAGAACCTTCTCCCAGAAAATATCCCTATCTCGGTAAGGGCCATAGTAGTTTAGAATGTCTAAGGGGGCATTCATACCACGAAAGTTGGCCTTAACAAGTTTACCGGCAACTATCTCAAAAGCACGACATCTAACCCTATGAGGGTTCCAGGCTGTCAATAACCCACCCAAGAGGTCAGATGCACTAATGGCGTAGAATTCCCAACTGGGTAAGAGCTTAGAGAAAGCATGAAGAGCATGATAGGTGCTACACATGGTCTCCTGTAGGAGTATCATGTCTGGATGAATCGAAAGGAAAAGTGAACGGAGGCTGCATTGTTTGGTCTTACCCCCCAGACCTCTGACATCAAGGGAGAGGATCAACATTAAGGAACAAGAGGGAGGGGAGGTGATGCTCTAAGTTCCCAAGGAGTAAACCCTTTTGCAGCATCTTTGATGTGAACCGAGAGAGGGATATAAGGAGGAGAGGTTGTGGAGAGATCCCCAGACATACCCTTCTTTTCCTTTTTCTTTCTAACAGTCACATTCTCAAAGCGAATGGAGTTAAGGTGGAGTGTAGACGAGGAGGATGGGGTAGTTGCTGAGAAAATCGACAGCAACTTATGGAGAGAAGGATCAGAGAAGGAGGGGGAGGACAAAGGACTGCGAGGAGAGGGGGGAAGAGGGGGAGAAGAGGTGGTAGATGGGAGTGGAGGAAAATCCACAAGTGATGTGAATGGAGGCACAGTAGGGGAGGGGATGGGGTTCAGGGTGCTGAAAGAAGGCGGGTTGTGTGAAGGTGCCAGAGAGCCAACATAGGAGACCAAAGGAGAGTTCTCCACCGAGGCCAAGTCAAGAGTGCCAGCAGCAACAGGAGCCTTTTCCAATACATCAACGGCTTCAAGCATTGAATCGAAAACATCTTCGAAGAGAGATAGAGATTGTGAATACATACATTTTTTTGAATGCTTCGGAGGAAAGGACTCATATGGTGCTCTGGTCACAGGTTTACCTTCCAGGCTAGAACATGATTGAACATTCATGAGTGAGGGACAGGTTCTCCGGAGATGTCCAGTGTTGCGGCACCTACTGCAGCGGAATGGTACGTGGAGATAATCAAGTTTCTGCACCAGAAGATGTTCCTTACAGAGTATCTCCACCTTGGCTGGAAAACCAAGGGAGACATCCAGCTCAACCAAAACCTGATCCATCCTTTTATCAAAGGAGAGGTGGAAGTCATCATCAACAACCACGAATCTTCCTATCGTATTAGCAATTCCCTCAAGAATATTCAAATTCCAAAGGGGAAAGGGTAGATGTGGCAGCAAAACCCAGAGGTGACACTTCGTCACCCGTTCCCTGAGAGGGTCGAAGTGTGAATGCCATCGTCCTAGAACCAGAGACCCCGAACCGATACGCCAAATCCTATCAAGAATGAGTGTAGCATGTTCAGCTTCTAAGAAGACAAAGACAATCCAGTCGTTTGAAAGGAAACTGCTGGTTGGTATATACGTCAGAAGCGGCTTCCAGGTTTCAAAAGCCCAATCAATCCAGGCCTTCTTTCCCAGTAGACAGTATTCTAATCTCCCTACCAGAGCTCATGAGCACAGGGAGGACACGCGGTCCATGTAAATATCATGGCCAAGGACGTAGCGAAACTGTCCTTCATGGGTTTTAATATTTTTTGCATGTCTCTTACGGTGGAAGCGTGAAGAGGCCCCTATGTCATACATGAGGAGAGCCTACAAAGTCAACCCGATGTGTGCCCACAAAGACAGTCCACCGAAAACCTCCAACCGACGGGAAAGAAACAGACAAAAAACCCTAAGAAACCCCGGAAACCGTGTGCTGGTAACAATCTAGGTCTGATTCCGCTGAGAAAACCGGATACAGTACCCAGCAAGCCTTCCAAAGTCAAAACCCCAGATTAGGGCAAACCCCACTAGACAGAAAGGAAGGTCCAAAAAAAAGAAACATAAAAAACCATCAGTCCGACAGGAAAACCGATAGAAAACCGGAGAGAAAGGACCAAAACCCTAGTTCCAGGAGTAAAAGTATCGGGACAAGAGAGACCGACAAAAAACCGGAGAGAGAGGACCAAACCCTAGTTTTTCGGGAGAAACCAAAGAATTAGCAGAAGTCAACCCTACTCAAGCTGACGGGCGAAAGGAAATCATGAGCGCACGCAACGTAAAAACCCATGCAAGGTTGATAAACCTAGACTGACAAAAACCCAATACACAGAGGCGACTGAAAGAATCGATGTCCTTCCCACTTTTTAACTTGGTTGGTACTAGTCCCCCTGGTAAGGGGAGGAACTCCAAGAAGCCACCTACTGTGGGATAGCATAACCCAATAACCATAGGAGCGCTAGAATGTCAGAGAAAGGGAGTGGCAGAAACCAGGGCGCAGTCCGAAAAAGCAAACAAAAAAACCCGAAGAGAGGACCCAGACCAGCCAAAGGCAGTGGGAAGCTTAAGGAAATCATGAGCGCACGCAACGTAAAAACCCATGCAAGGTTGATCAATTTTTGCTCGGTTCTTAGGATCTCAGTGTACAATAAAATGAGGGTTAAAGCCATTTTGTCTGTATTTTGTTAGTTTTTTGGTGATAGGGCTTATATTTAAGTTGATAATAATAATATAGACCTATTTTAAATTCGGATTTATCAAGTATCAAGAGAGATTAATTTCTTGAGGTATACATTTTTTTTACCATTTGGATCCCTCTCGGTACTTGATAGATCTGGGTTGAAAATGGATCTATGCTAGTTTAATTTTTTTGTACTTTATTTAAGTCGATATGTAATTTATAATTTTCATTTTTTATTTTTTAATATTTTCTGTTTATGTCGGCTAGCATAACGTGACTAACATGACAGGATCTCCCCCATACTGAGTTGGAGAGCACCTCGCTTCTCTCGTTGCAATTATGTTAGATTTGTATATTTGTATGAATGATAATATTGTAGTTTTGATAGTTTTTTTCATCGTCTAATTACTCAAGTTTGTGCACAGAATTTATAATAATTTAGAGTGTTATCTATTTGGAAGAGTTAAAGGTATCTCGTTTGTGAATTTGTTTTTGAAAACGAACCTGGAAAACGTGCAACACAGACTTTGCGAAATTGACTCGACGAAAAGATTGCCTACTTCTACTTCTTGTTGAGCTTTTGTAGCAGTACACTGGTAGAGTTTTACTGTGTAAAGTTTTGTTTTGTTTTTTGTTTTTTGTTTTTTTTTTTTTGGGGGGGGGGGGGGGGGGTGGGGGGGGGGGGTTATTATGGGGAACCACATGAAAACTCGCTGTAATGAGTTGGTTTTTACTGTGATGAACTACACAAAATCTCCATGCGACGAGATTTTTTCGGCGCTTGGGGTTTCTGTGCCTTTGTTTTCATATAATGTCAAAGGAGAAGGAAAACAATTTAGGGTTATTTTTATTCCCTTCATCATGTTTTCTTAAGAGGAGCAATACTACAATTGAATTTTGGGCTATCTCTGTTATTAATATTTTAAAGCCACTCTAGAGATTCATAGCAAATGTTATTCATTTGTTCCTTATAAAAATATAATCTTATTTCTCTGTTGGTTTGGTATGCAACATCTTCACCTATTGACATTCAATGACCTCAATTAAGTGGTTGTGCTAATTTACAATGTGGGGTGGACAATGAAGGGTCGTTTTCCTAGATTGCATGAAGATGAGACAAGTGTATTGTAAAGATTTTTTATGATTGTCATTCCAAATTTGAAATAAACACACACACACACACACACACACACATATATATATATATATGTCTAAGTTTACATGTGATAACTGGTAGTCGAGGTATTGATAATGGTAGTTCGTGGCACTTAACTTGTGGTCTATCGATGTTCATCGACCACAAGTTAAGTGGTTGTGCTAGTTAAAAAACTGATCTTTATGAGCTTCATTTGATGTAGTGTGTTTGAAAGATGGAGAACGTTAGTTCTACAAATTAGTTAGGGATCAATTCCACCAACTCCGCCTTACTTGATGATCCACACCTTTATCTTGGGACTTGAAAACATGGAAAATTCCATTTCCTTCTACCCACCAACATTATTAAGGAGATATAAATTTCAACATAAAATTGGGGAAAGGGTCAAGGGGAGGACAAAAAGATTGAAGATGCCTTGCTTGGCATGGTAATTATTTCAAAGTCGAGGGATCAAATTATTTTGTACCTTGAGATAGATCCACAAATCCAATCAAGGCCAAAAGAGCAAGAAGTGAATCCACTATTTGAAATGGACACATAGCATCAACCTCCATAGGGAAATACTTCAATAGCTCGAATATGCATTAAATTCGACCCATATGTGGGCTTATTGAATGAGATCAATGCAGGTATTTTACCATGAGATCATTAATAAATTCTCAACTCTATAGATGTACCTTTCAGGTGTACCTCCTACAAATCCTTTTGTCATCTCTAGAATTATTGTTTGAAGACAAATAGAGAACAACCTAGAAACAATCATTGCATGTATGTAAGACAAATAGAGTACACTAAGATTTCTCTTGACTTGGGGGTGGCAAGAGAAAAGGGGATCATCATTGATCCTAAATGAAACAAGGTAACCAACTATGCATGGGGACTCAGAAATGACACAAATAATTAAGTGGAGGCCTATGCATTACTGCAGGGAGCCCAAAGCATTGATGCAACCAAGACTAAATATGTTTTAGTAATAGGAGACTTGGCGATCCCAATCACACATATGGACAAGGATAGTCAAACTCTCAATCTACCTCTCGATAGGTTGATAAACCAAATCAAACAAGAAGCTCTAAGGCTTCGAGACATTAGCTTCTTCTATGTACTTAGAGAACTCAATGGCGAAGCCGATATGAAAGCTTATTTAGCCTCCTATGTGGATGAAATGATGTGTAGTAAAAATGGTGTTGCTCTCCATAATCCAACTCCATGACAGTTATAATGGAAGTGCACATTAGTCCTTGGTTATAAAATGGGGTATTACCCACTCCCCTATCAGTAATGACCATTAACTCCCACATACATGACATTAATCAACATGCAAATGGACACATAGCATCAACAATGGTAAGGAGAATGTGAGTACAATTAAAGGTTCAAGTGGGTATGGGATAGCACCACACATGCCATCCCTCCCTCTGTCATTTCAATTTCAATGTTATGCATTGATTAATTATGGCATAGGTGGGATAATGGAGGGTGCAAATCATGGAAGTTTGGTAGCAAATCTCGGCCACGACAGAGCAAGGTATGTGTGGTTTGTTACTAGCATTTGCATTTGGATTGGAAATACAACTAGGTTTTCTTGGAATCTCATTGGTCAGTGGGTGCTTGATGTGGATTGATAAAGGGAATTGTGGCATTTGGGTTAAGATAATGAAGATTGAAGTTATCGCTCCATCTAGTTATGTCTTTGGTCATGGATATTTTTTTTTCTTCACTATGTCATTTTGGCTCTATGCTACTTGCATTTTTGTTGGGGTTTTGTGGCCTCATTCGCCTTGATCATTGGGTTGAGTAGTAGCTACCTTGTTTTAAAATAGGAATTGGGAGACTTCACAGAGCCATACATAGAAGAGAGGATTGGGCATAACCTGGGCATTTGGAACTTTGTTTCACCTATTCATGAAATATAGGATTAGCATTTCAAACTCTCTCTCAAAACTAGTACTATTCTTGACAATCCCTAGTAGCTATTGGTTAATCTCTTTGTAGATTTTCTTCATATGCATTGCCTCATATGCCACATCAAATGTTAACAAGCAATAAGAGAAATGCAAAGAATGTTGAGAAGGCATGAAACGTCCTTCATCAATGAAAACAAAACCTCTAATATTTAAAAGAGACATTAGGACAAAGATAACTTATTTTTGTGTTCATGAAGTTCCGATGATCATGCCCAACCCAATATCTCTATTTGTATTAATTAGTTGTACATTTTGGTTGCATCATAACTTATTTTGTGTTCATGAAGTTTTGATGATCATGCCCAACCCAATATCTCTATTTGTATTACTTAGTTGTACAGCTTGGTTGCATCATTTTTAAGGCAAATATGTAATTGGTTTTGTTATAATAATAATAAAATTCTCGTAACCAAATCCGCTCTAGTTTTTCTCATAAAAGAAGTACTCTGAGGATTAGCCTAAATCCCCTTAGAGAAAGTCCCCACATCCCATAAATCATCATTATCTAAGTGTGCTCAATTTTAGAAAAAAAAACATTGAGGAGATGGAAAGGATTATTAAGTAACTAAAAGAAATCCCTTCATTTGAATTTGAGAGGATCCAAGGAAATGGGTCACAATGAAAAAAAAATGGTGGAACGAAATGAAAAAACGAAGGATACAAATGGAGCTCATAGACGCCTTGTCTAAAGCATGGGGGAGCCCATGTTTGGGAGCTCCTAGTCATTTAGATGTGGACAAAGAATGTTGGATAACCCCAAAAACCAAAGATTTTTATAATTGATGTAAAAACCTTATGAGATATCCATGGACCTCCTAAATGTTTATTGTCCCTCTATGCACATAAAGAAATTTTGGTATAAAAGGAAGACTTTGGGCATCTCTAACTTCCCCAACCTTATATTTGGAGAGAATATATCTAAACCTCAATATGATTTGACTCTAAGAGTGGGGGTAGAATATAAAAGTTGATCCTCTGGCTGACCATTTCTAGTTCTCTTTTACAAGATGGTTCTCATTGACATAGAGCCACTGGAAATTGGACCCAGATGAACAAACAAAAAGGTTGTAAGTGAGTTAGAAGGTAAGCAGTTTGATAGTATTGAGAACTCATCCAAGTAGTAGAAAAATTATAAAACCATGGTTATAAAAGTGGCAGGGTCTTACCATTACCCTATATTCCTACAAATGGAAATAACTAGATCCAAACCCCTAACTCCTATCAAATTGAATGCCCACTAGTTATATTATGAAGAATACAGGGATCTAATTAAGGAAGGTTGGCAAAACTTCAATTCTATAAGTGAGGAATATGCCAATACTCGCTTCCAAGCCAACATAATCAAAATATAATAGATGTCAGAGGAATGGGCCAAAATAAATTTTGATAATCATATACCCGTCTCTCCTTAGCAGTACATATAATCTCCCACATTTTTTATGAGATGGCATCAATGGATTCCAAGAATCAATAGTAGAAGAGATAGAACACTTAGATAAGGAGAGAAGTAAACTAATGATAGGGGAAGAAACTTGTTGGAGAACAAAGAGTAGGGTAATATGGTTATTGAGAGAGAAAACAATAAAAGATTCTTCCACAAACTTGGTTTGTTCAAAAGATCACAAAATACCATTTAGCATGTATATAATGAAGAAGACCCCTTAATGGAATCTTTTCAAGGTCTTTCTAAGGTAGGGCTAAACTATTACAATTAAATTTATTAAGGTCCCCCTAGAAAAAACATTTATGGTATCCTATGTATCATTGCCTTCTTCAATGGGAGGGTAGTTGAAGGGAAAAACTGAATGTTTAATGAAGCTAGTAGCTAGGGATGAACTCACAAAATGTTTGAAGATCGTTCACTAGGCTCAAATGGCATGCAAACTCTTCTTTAGGTTTCAACAACTTACTCCATTTCACTAATTGAATACACTTTCTTTCTCTTTTTCCAGAAAACTAAAACATTTCCTCTTGATTTTTTCCAAAACCCCTTTTGATATAAACTAAAGAATGTTGATAGATAGGAGAAATCTTCATTCCTACATAGCTAAATTGGTGTATATAAAGGGTGTTCTTGTGGTGATAACATCAGTGATAGGTTTCCTGTTGTTTTGAAAGGTTGCTTGTATGTTTGCATGTGAAAGACAAATAATATGTAATGTAGTTATGGGTTCTATTTGATCAAATTAAGAGTATGTTGAATTTAGAAAATAGAGAGAGAATTTGATAAGGAATTCTGTTAGGAAGAGGTATTAAATCTTGTATGCATGATCATCTCATTGTATTCACTCATTTTCTAGTGAATTTAAATCTTATTTTTTTAACGTTAGGTTATAATGTAAAAGGAGTTAACAAAAATGATATTAAATCCCATTTAATGACCTTATTTGGACTTATAATAAATTAGGAATCATTTGTAAATTTACCACATAGAGGGAAGAATGTTATTCAATTCGGTTTATAGCACTACATTCTCTTTTTTTCATGTGGTTCACAGCCCCAGAAGATAGAGGGCTCGCTACGTCCATGGTAATAATTCTCAGTGGGCCTCCGACCTTGACTACTACGGTCTTGGACTTGGAAGCTCCAACCAGCTGAGCTACCCCTCGGGGATTATAACATTGCATTCTCATAATAAGGAATATGGTATTTAATTGTTGAGTGGAGAGTTTATAATTTGATTGATTGTGAATTACAACATGCATGTTTCTTGAGAATTGAAAGATTGCATGAGATAGAAAAAGTGTAGTTATTATGACTAACACATCGTATAACTCACAATAGGTGAACGTAGATAGGGATCGATCTTTTAAACTAATGGTGACAAATGAGGCACACATTTGCTCTCAAATGAGTGCGTGGTAAAATGCTTAAAGAAATGTTACATGCTCAAAGAAATGTTGTATTATGGTTTGTAAGTTATGAAAATCCCATCTCAACAAACACTGTGAATGACCTTCCTCTAGTTGTTGTCATGCAAACATTGCAGGTTCTAAACAAATTGTTCCCCTATTACCTCCCTCTAAAGTCGTCCCAATGGAACCAATAATTGTTGTTGTTATACTTTGGAGAAATCGAGAATCCTGATATGTCTAGATAAATTGGCCTCATGATAAATGGTGTAACACAAACTGAAACATTACTTTGACGCCAATTAATTCTACTCTAGAGTTCGTTTACAATGATATGAATCTCATTGAATTCACCCTCGACAAAGTTGTTAATTCCACTGTTGATATGTTCAGTAAAATAAAATAATGATATGGCGCATAGTAAAATAAATTTTGTCTAGAATAAAATAACAACCCACCCGCAGTGAAATAAAAACATGCATTAAACACCCATAGTAAAAATGACAACAAATAATCTTCAAGAATTTAGGTTTTGGGAGATTGACCTCCATCTTAGGTAAAAAGTAGAGAGAATAACACTAATAGGTATTATTCTAACACTTATCAGTGTAAAAACATACTTAAATATTATCATGAAGATCTATAATACATAGACCTTATGTTGGGTTTCTCAAAATGCGACTTAAGTAAGCTTATATCCTATTATGTTTAGATAGGTAGGTTTGAACCAAAATGATATATGATGCATGTAATTTGAATTGATTGGCATGAGTACAATATGATGATGAATAAAAGGAAAAGATGAAGGTCATCTTATTGGAAAATGAAACAAAGGTTACGTTGATTATTGAATTTGCATATTAAAAAAGGTGGATATGAGAATATGTAATTAAGATGAGTTTCAATCTTTGTGACTCTATGTTCATCCTAGTAATCCCCTATAACAACTAGTTTCAAATCATGCTCGGTCCCAATTTGAACTTGCTTCATCTATAGGGACTCATGGTAATACATTAAATAGCAGGTATCTCATTTATCCTAGATTATGAAATGGTTAATGTACATAATGAAAACATATATGATTGAAAATTTTATTATATGAAAATTAATTATTAAACCATGTTCTATATCACTTGGTTGAAAAAATCAAGTAAACATTTTTTAATATTATTTAATATTATTAACATCATATAATTATATACTCACATATATTTAATGATTTATTTATCTATTACTAAAAAATACAGTATCATTTTGCAAAATAGTTTTGCTTAGTTGTCTAAAGGGTTATGTTGCAGTTCTTAAAACTAGCAATACAAGGTTAAATAAATCTGAGGATAAGCTGGTTTAGATTCAATCTAAATCAGGTATTTATTCTCCAAAATATGGGTACAAACAACTCATTATGGATAAAACTGATGTGGAGATCAGTTGGTGGTGGAAGGTTTTATGGAAATTTGAATGTCCTCTTAAGACAAAAAAAAAATCCTAGTTTTTATTGTCTAACAAGATATTAACTTGAGATGTTCTTTGTAGGAAAGGCAAGGAAGGGTCGGGTAGGAGTTATTTATGTAAAAGTGATGGTGAGTCTAATTTACATCTAGGTGTGGAGTGCCCATTCACAAAAGGGGTCTAGAAAGAAATTGAATCTAAGATCCAATTAAACAATTTATGGAGAGGTGAATCTGTGGAATTTTGTTTAAAAAATTGGTGTCTTAATAAAGATATCAATGGTATTAGATCATTACCGCTTATTGTTTTGTGGGTTATATGGAAGGCAAGGAACCAGAGTTGTTTTGAGGATTTTATTCCACTGCCTTCTCAGATATCATCAATCTGTTTGGGAATGTTGAGATCCATCCCACAGGGAATTATTTCTATAAAAACTAGACAGGTGGTTGTGGAATCTATTGACATTTCTTTCCCATAGGGCTATTTTGATGGCTCAGCTGTAGGTGATCCAAAAGTTTGTGGTGCAGGAGGAATTTTGTTTTTTTCAGAGGAGTGCTTTATTTCCTTTAAAGCTGGTCTTGGAAATGGAACTAATAACTATGCAGAACTTCTTGTTTTGAAATTGTTACTTAAATTGGCTTTGGAGAATCATATTATCAAATTACAAGTTTTTGGAGATTCTCATCTTGTTATTAATTGGGTTAATGGTTTGTACAGAATGCATAATTTGAGTTTGTCTCCTTTGCTCTCTGAAGTTATCAGATTTTCTTGGATGTTGGATTCAGTGGTTTTCAAGCATATATACAAGAAAAGAAATTATGTAGCTGATGGTCTTGCAAAAGATGGTTCTCTGGTTCGGGAAGGAGCTTGGCTTATTATGAAATAATGGAATACAGAATATTCAGAAATTATGTTATCCTTTTGATGGTTTGGTGTCTATGATACAGACTTTTGAGGAGATGAACTTGGTATTTTGATATGAAGTTTCTTCAGTTTTAGTTTAAGTCTTTTGGCTGATACTTGTGGGGTTTGGAACATTTTCTGAGTCTCTATTAAAGACTTTGAGAAGATGAACATGGTATATTGATATGAAGTTTACTTCAGATTATAGTTAAGTCTTTTGACTGATTTTGTGAGTTTTGGGGCTATTAAGAGGTTTAAATTTTTGAGCCTTTGGTATGTATAACTGGTAATTTTTGAGAAGTAGGTTTACTACTTATTTTAAAATCTGTGAAGATTTTTCCTGATCATGGACAATACTTTTTTGGTATTATGTTCATCTAATAAATGTAAATTTTTATATATATAAAAGTTAATGATTTTTTTTAAAATTCTGTGGAGAAAAAAAAGTTGTCTTACGAAGACATTACAATAAGTAAATAGTTTATTCCTTCTTAAATTTACTTTAATGTAAGCTACTTATTCTTTGCTTCTTGAATTTACTTTAATGTAATGTAATTAGGATAAATTAACATTAAGTTTCGTTACAATGGAGAATCTCACATTTTTAAAGTGAAGGATTTTTGTTTAAGTTAAATTTATTATAATTTATTTAAATGATATAATTAAAATAATTGAAATATAAAATAATATTAAAAGAAAAATGAAATGTAAATTAGTTTTCATTGGTTAAAGATTGAAAAATTAAGATAGAGATACCTTACATTAAATTAAATAGTTGTTGGACTAAAATAATAGATATATAAAGTATAGACATACTTTATATAGGTATTGCCTGGTTATATTCGTCATCTTCTACTTTAAAAAGTTTCAAGAATATTAAGTGCCTTCTCATCAACTTCATTATTATTACACCTTTGCAAATTTTCTTTTCAGTCTTATAAGTTTATTTGCATCATTAATAAATTGAAAGTAGAGATTTACACCTAAGTCCTTTGTTTCTTTAAATTCAAAATATTATCAAGCCCTTTGGGTTTGGAGGGCTTACCAAACAAAAAGCTTTCAGATCACTTTTCTCTTCCTTGAACCTTGACTTGATCATGTTACAAGAAACTATGTGTGATCATTTCACCACTCTTCATTTGTTTGCTAAGCTGAGGCGGTGATGGGAATTTTGTGCTCTTGATCCCCAAGGCCTCTCAGGGGGACTTCTCATTGACTGGAACCCTCATATCACTCATTGTAAGGCCTTTCACTCATTTGTTGGCATCCTTATCAAAGCCAGATTTAATGCTTGTGACTATGTATTTTCTATTGTAAATTGCTATGGGCCCTACTCCAACAGAACGGTGTTTTGGGATTGTGTTGTGGCCGGGGGTATATTTGATTATTTTAATCTCATACTTGCCGGGGATCTGAACTTTACTCTCTATGATGTTGAAGTGTGGGGTGAAAAATATAGGTTGGACCATAGAGCACATTATTTTTCACACCTCTTGGATTCTATGAACATGGTAGACCTAGCAACCAACTCACCTGGCCCCACTTGGAGGAATGGGAGAGTTGGCCATGATGGTGTTAGCAAAAGACTAGATAGATTTCTTGCTTCCATTCATCTTATCCATGTACTTAGCCACTATATTTCTTGGACTCATCAATCTGACATTTCTAATCACTATCCTATGTGTCTGGAATAGAACAACCTTCCTCCTTGCCATATTTATCCTTTCAAATTCAATAGGGATTGGCTATTGGAAAAAGACTTTTGTGACCTTGTTTTCTCCTCCTGGAACTTGCCTACGCTCAGTTTGGGTCCTATGTCACTCCTTTCCTTTAAACTCCAAAGACTCAAAGGCTTGTTTTAGGATTGGGAAAGAAGGAAACTCTTTGCTAGATCTAAGGAGGCCAAGGAGATTGACTCTGTTATTCTTGATCTCCTTACTTCTAAAACCTCTGGTATTTTGACATCTGAGGAAGCCACTTCACTCTCACACTTGAAAGCCAGAAAGGATACCTTACTAGCTCATCAAAATCTCACATGGAAGCTCAGAAGCAGAGTGGACTACATTAGTGAGGGGGATGCAAATACAAAATTTTTCCACTCCTATGCTTCGGCCAAGAGAAACTCAAAATCCATTTGGGATCTGATGAATCTGACTGGTATATTGATTGAGGATGATGCTAAGCTTAAGGGTTTGGGGATTCAACATTTCTCTGATCTTTTCTCTGATGATGATTCTTCCAATATTGAGCCCAACTAAAAGTCATTAGACTTTTCTCGTCATTTGTCCAGGAGGAGGATCATGAGCTGTTTTTAGCAAACTTTACTCTCTCAGAAATTGAAAGTGTGCTCAAAGGGTTCAGAAAAGATAAAATCCCAATCCATATGGATGGGCGGTTGAATTTTACCTCCACTTCTTTGACCTTGTCGGGCTAGATATTCTCAAAGTTGTCGAACATTCTCTATTTGAGGGCAAGGTGATAGGTGCACTCAATGCTAATTTTATTACTCTCATTCCTAAGAGGGACAAGCCATCATCCTTTGCGGATTCTAAGCCTATCTCCTTATGCAATTTGGTTTACAAAACTATTTTTAAGATGGAAACCATCAGATTAAAAGTCTTATTGGATAAGGCTATCTCCAGAAATCATTTCGGGTTTCTCCATAAGAGACAGATCATTGAGCATGTTGGCATTGTATAGGAAGTACTTCATTCCATCAAAGTAGAGAAGAAGAAGATATTGGTCCTAAAGTTAGACCTGGTAAAAGCCTTTGATAGAGTTATTTGGTCTTTCCTTAGATTGGTTCTCTTGCAAATTGGGGTCCCGGTGGTGGGGGTGAATTGGATTATGGGCTATGTGGAATCATCCAACTTTGTTGTCCTCATTAATGGGACTCCTTCAAGGTTTTTTCCTGTCTCTAGGGGCATAAGGAAGGGTTTCCCCCTCTCACCACTCCTCTTTATTTTGATCATTGAAAGATTGAGTTTATTGATCATTAATGAACAACACAGGGGTGCTATTTCTGGTGTCAAAGCTTCTTAAAGTTTATCTCTGACCCACTTATTATTTGTTGACGATGTTATATTGTTTGGGATTGGTACTGTAGAGGAGTGGTAGAACTATAAGGAATTGCTTGATATATTTTTTACTGCCACTAAAATGAAAATCGGTGAGGAAAAATCTTCGTTTTTGTATAATGATATTGATGAGACTGCTAGATCTAGGATACTTGCATTGCTGCCTTATAAAATGGATCCTCTCACTGCTGGTTTCAAATACCTTGGGTTCTATCTCAAACCTATGGGATATGGTATTCACGACTAGAGATGGTTTATCAAGAAATTTGAGAAGAGGATAAACCATTGGACCTACAGACTATTATCTCTAGGTGGCAAACTGATTTTGGTCAAATCGGTGTTGATGGGTATGGTTGTATATTGGCTTTCTTTGGCACAAATTCCCAACTCTATTCTTAATTACCTCCGGCGTTCCATTTTCAATTTTCTGTGGGGAAACACCAATAGGTACCATAAATATCACTTGGTTGACTGGCACACAATCTCCAGGCCTTATGCTTTGGGTGGGTGGAATATTAAGAACCTTGAATGGTTCATCTTGGCTCTACGTATGAAAATTCTCTGGTTGGTTCTTAATGGGGATGGTATCTGGACTCATATTGTTAAGCATAAATATCTTAAAAACAAGACTATTTATGTATGGCTCCATCAACATGTATTCATGGTGCAAGGGACTTCTTACATGTGGAATGGGTTCATCCGGTTGATATCTTGGATTACCAAATGTCTAGGTTGGAAGACTGGTAATGGCAGCAATATTAAAATTGGTATTGATCCTATCGTAGGACTTAGCTCAGATTTTATCTTGCCTGAGGATCTTAGGCTCTATCTGGAGGATTTTGGTATCTCACATCTATCTGATGCTCGAAACTGGGGTATTGGTTCTGCCTCACAGGACTATTGGCTCTCGTTGGTTGATATTTATTTGGGGGATCAATGGAAGGACTCTTGGACCCAATATATTTTCGGGACGCAACACGGTGGTATCAGATTAGGTGATGGACTGGATTCTTTGGTTTGGATGTTCAATAAGAAGAATGGCATGGTAAATGCCAAATTGGCTTATGATTCAATCTCAAATACTTATGTTAACTACCGACCGAAAGAAGTTCTTATATGGATATGGAACTGTAACATTCCACTGAAAATTGTTTGGTTTAACTGGTTATGTCTATCTAACCGTATTCATACTTGTGACAACCTTATCATAAAAGGTTGGATTGGTCCACATTGGTGCTGCCTTTACAAATCTGTCGTTGAGTCCGTAAATCATAAATTTGTGGACTGTTGTTTTATTCGTCGTATTATATATACTATTAGCTCTAAACTGAATTGTCCTATCTGCTGGAAAGAGCCCACTTATCTATAGAATATGGTTGCTTGGCATAGGATGGAAAATAAGATTACCTATCTCCCTCTTCTGTTGGCCTGGAAAATTTGGTTATCCAGGAATAAGTGTATCTTTGAAGATAAAGAGCCAGATTCAAACTTAATTGTATACATTGTATTGAAGCAGCTTCAACTTCATCCGATACATTCCACTATTTATGGCCTCTGGCCTTTTACATTACTCGGAATTCACTGAGGGTGAATGCTCTGGGTATGGCACAATACAGCTATACTAGCTTCAACAACCTACTCCTTTTTTGTACATCTTTGATGTCTTTTTGAGTATGGCAGTCTTTACACATCCTTTGGATGTCGAAGGTGGTTTGTCCCCTCTCTTATTGATGACCTACTAGAGGTACTTCTCTAGATTATCTTTTTGTACATAACTTGTACTTCTTGTATTATGATGGCATTGGTTGGGTTTGATTGATGGCTATGTCCTCACATTCCATAGACTTCTTGAGACTATTCTTGTATGTTGACAATTGACTTTTGAGGCACATGAGGATGTATTTCTGACTTGCTGTGAACATGCCACATGCATAGTTTTTTCATGTTTGATGTAAACAAGTCACCTTTGATTTCTATGAAATAAAAGGAACTGTTATTTTCTTCTGGAAAAACAAATAACTACAATTCTTGGGTTTGGGTAGACTAGGCCACATAGAGGCCTAGTGCATCCTTGATTCATTAGATTTTTTTTTGTAAATTAGAGGACTATTCTATTGAAGTAAAGTGGTAGTGTTACAAAAAATATTACAATACAGAGATGCAAACCTGCCCAGAAGAACTGGAAGGTGGAACCGTTTAGAGAAGCAAGCCGGACCTTCCCTCCAAGAGGGAAAACAGGTCCATAAAAAAAAACAGACCCTCCCTACTAGAGGGAAAACAGATCCAAAAAAGAGTGACTGTAAACAGTAAGACATAAAGTTTCTAAAAAAATTTGACAAGCAGAGAGTTTAGGCCTCGGAAATCCCATAATGTTCTTGAGATACACAAAAAGAAACATAACAAAAACATGACTAGAGCTTCCGGTACGGTTCCTCGATGATGGGGCAACCAAAGCCAGAGGAACTTGGCATCTGACGTTTAGTGGTGCCTTCTGTGGCGTACGACGTGTCATCACTGGAAGAGTTGGGTTCTTCATTGTCGCTGGAGTCGTCCTCGTCTTCCTCACCTACAGGTGGTTGTTTCATAGGATGTGGGGCAGTCTTTTTGGAAATGGCAGGCTTATTGGTGCTTTTCCTGGCTGAAAGATATTTTGTGTGGCACAACGGGGGGGTGGAAGGGGTTCACATTCCATGGGAACTGCCGGGGAGAGGTTGGAAGATGGAGGTGTTGAGGTTGATGCAGGGAAAATTGTGGAGTCATCGGGGGAAGACGAAGGAGGTGGGGGTGCTTGAGGCATAATGAGTTCCAGAGGAGCAGGAATGGCAGAAGGTACAGGAGCTAGGGGTTGGGAGTTGAAACAAAGAATGATCCTGATGATTAGATTCTTGAAAACCTAGTAGTGCCTTCTATGGTCCAGTGTGCGTCCTGCGACATTGGCAACACTAGAAAGTTCATCCTCCCACTCGTTCACCATTTGGCGAACTGCATCTAGAATTTCAGCATCAAAACCTTCACCACTCGCCTGTACAGTGAGCAGAATTGGTCTCTCAAACGAGGTGCCTCTTCTAGCGTGGCCACGGCAAGGGATGCCTCGTTGCTTTCTCGACATATCGGAGTGGCAGGGAATGGTGAGAAAAATGGGGTTGGGTGTGTATGGACAGAGAGCCGATTGAACATGAGCATCCAGAGCGTGGAGCAGCAAGAGCACGCAAAGCAACTGATCCGGAGGGAGACAAGACCAAGGATTAAGATAGGAGGCGTGACAACCCATGAACCAGAGTGGCGCATTGAATTTCATCCGTAGCGAGGTGATGACGACGTCCTTTCAAACTTTCGGTAGACAACCACATTCCAAAACATAGTTAATGACCGCAGCCATGGGGGAGAGAGGAGAGGTGATGTCAGGTTGATGACGGGCATGTCCCATCATCGCCCTCCTTAACCACGTTGGCATCCCTGTCACCTACATCCGGGTTGATTCATGAGATATTAAAAGAAAGGGACAAGCATAATAACTATAGCAAGTTCACACTAATACTAATGGAAAGGGATAAGGAAATATTTCACATACTTTATAATGTAATTACAATTTGTAAGTTGATTTTTTTAATTAATTTATAAGTTTAATAGGATTTTGTTACAATATTATAGTATTATATATTTTGATTGTTAAAATTCGATTTTTTTTAATTACTATATATTTTATATAGTCAATGTTTATATTTATTGCAATAGATATCTATTCATAAAATACATATTTTATTTGTTTGTGTGTACTCTGTTGGTAACATTGGATATAACCTATGCTGCTTTTTTCTTGATATTAAACTTCGTCATTTGCAACAACTGTATAAGAGGAGGAATGTTGTTTTCATTGATAATAGCATGTAACTAACACAAAGTCAACATATATGGAGTTGAACAATAATTAATAAAGAATGATGCATTCATTGAAGTGACATTCCTAATCCACATAGAACAATAATTGCTAAAGAACCTGTATTTGATCTTTCTTTCATGCAGTTGTGTTTGAGATTGTCCAACATGCTTCCTTCTTGATACTTGTAATATGATTATGAGTTGACAATGCCGAAAGGTAGAGAAGTGCTTCATATTAAAGAAAATATGTTCCCATTAAATTAATTAATTATATTGCCATGTGCTTTCAAGGGATTTTGTAGCATGCTCTTCATTTTAAAAAAAGGATTAGTGTATGTTTCTTGCCATGAACCTTAAATAGTTTGTTGTGTTCTTCCAAACGAGATACTACGCCATCTTTTATGACTTTAGCAAGGAGGATGGAAACATGAATAATCTTTGTAAGGGTCTAAGGACAATAATATTGGTATATCTTTGCCAATTTACAATTAAAATGGTTAAATTTAGAACACGAGTAGTGAAATAGAGTCTGGAGATGGGTGTATCTATGGATATTTAGAGATGCTAAATTCCAATTGTTTTTTTAATATCAAAGCTCCCTGTGTTATATATTAGATTTTTATACCTTGGTTTCAATTGATTCTACTAACATTGACAAAGATACATAATTTCAAAAATTGACCTTCAAAAAGTTGACAACCAATTCTCCCTGTAAATTGTCTACCAATTGGATCAGTCTATTCTAAAGTAACTTGATGCGTGATGTATTTCCATCATTTGAGAAATGAATTTTTTTGTAAGGTTCAAATTATATTAAACTATAAATAATATACATATCTAAGAAGTTTCAAAAGAGTTGCACTATGAGTCCACATGGCACTGTTTGGACTCTTACTCTTATTCTGAAGTTGTCTATGAAGAACATATAAAAGCCTAAGGAATTTCAGTCTGAAGAAGTTTAACAAAATCCCCCCCCATAGGCCGGGGGTTATGACCAAGAAAAAAAAGAGATTGTTAGAACAAAAAACAAGACATATGTTGACACCAGAGAAATCATTTTCAGATCTAATCATCACCAGATATAAGGATAGGTGAAGAGACTGGATGGTTAGCACATGGAGCCTCGGTCTTGATTGACTAAGGAACACTGTGCTAATAGGCATGAAGGCAATGATGGAAAATCATTTATGGAGCCGAGTTGTTTGTAGGGAGCACTCTGTTGAAAGTTTTTCCTGTTAATTCTTTAGATAAAGAATTGAGCTTTGCATTAATCCTTTCATCAACAACTAACTGGTTGAGAGAGCCTTTGCATATCGTCCTCCGAGATATCCATCCGGGTTTCTAAGGGTAATCCAAAGGGGTCTTCTTGAATTTACCTTCCACAAAATATTCCATCACCAGGATAAACAATGCCTTGATGTTCCACAACATGGCGAGTGTTCGAGTGTAATGGGTCTCTGGGGTCCTGGTGGAGCCCAAATTCTCAACCATGGCCACCAATTCTTCAATCAACTATTTTGGTTTCGACGTATTTCCCCTGCTGCGACAACAATTTTCCATCCTGAAAAGGCACTCTCTGACACTCGACTTCACCTATTGTTTGAAGTATCCATGAGAATTCTTCATATCCTTAGTGGCTTGAGGCATATACATTCACCGAGGACTAGCAACAACCTTCTTTTGAGTAACCTTGTGATGCACCATTGTAGAAGGGGGATCGAGGCACTGTTGGACTAAGAAGCATGCACCTCAAACAAGGGGGTTAACCAATAGAGCATCCATATGATGACAATACCATGAAGTTCTCCCTCTAAAGAAAATTCCCAAACCATTTTTGTGAAGGCGCCTTCGTTGGCGCTTCTGAATTAGAAACCACATCACGATGCAGTAACTTGAGAAGTAATGGTTAGGATGGAAGTTATTCGTCATGAAAGCTCGCATAAAGGAAGATCATGCAATCATAATGTGATATAAGAGAACCCCATAATGCTTGTACGAGACGACTGAGCAAACCATGATGATGAGTGGGGAGCTCGTGCTTCTATAAACCTTGGGGTGGAGACATGTAGACATGTATGGTTTGTCCCTCCACATGCTTAGAGGGATAGGCATGAACACTTTGTGTGGCCATAAGACAATGGCATCCACCATGGGGAATCATTGGAGAGATAATTGAAAAGTTGATTTTATTTATATTGAGAGGGGGGTGAATCAGTATAAATAAATAAATAAGTGTGTGTATATATATATATATGAATGTATGTATATTCATACATCTGTATATATATGTATGTCTCCTATATATATATATATATATATATATA